>CABHPQ010047267.1:867-44697 GCA_902168405.1 Peromyscus aztecus
TATATATATATCCTGTTTTTTTGGATAGAATTTTACCACTGATCAAAAAATTAAAAAGATTCTCTAGAATTTTGATGACAAGATGAGTGTACACCTCACAGTGTATTTGTTTACAGGCTGATGATGTTAAAGTTTTAAGCCAATAAAGCTTGAGTTAATGTGAAGCTCAAAAAAAAAAAAAAAGAAAAAGCCATATGGAAACCTACTCCTGTAGAAACTTCTTAAAATATAGTTATATGCATCTATAAATACAGTTTACCTGAAGTTACCAGCAAAAGAGGCACAATGCCTTTCCAGACAACAAATAAACTGCTTAGTGCCATGCATAGAGTACCATGTTGTTAGTCAATAAGGTCATAAAGATCTCTGCAAACATAACAGAATACTGTGATTGTTCTTGGTTGTCCTCCATAACTTGGTGTTAAGACCATGAAGACACCACATACATAAATGATAGCCCAAGGAGAAATCAAGCTGGCAATGACTTGGAAGCTTCATCTCTATTTCAGAGATTTCAGAGAGAGCTGGAAGATGGTATAAATGCTACTGGGGAACAAAAAACCAAACGAAACAAAAACAAAAACATTAACAGTCTTTCCTGGCTGTAAATCCTATGAGCTAAAATAATGACTGGCCTGGAAAGATATGCCCACTGGTTCAATAGTGACATGAATGATATGGAACTAACCCATCACTTTCTATCTGTATTTAAAGCTCAGTCCACAAGGCTGAACTCATTCCAGGTTCCCTTAAATGGACCAAGAACCCTTGACTGGCTAGGTGATAAGTGTTGTTGAAATCTTAAATGGTCTTATAATAAAAAAATCTGGTGCCAGATATTGGAGTAAAAGCTGAAAGATCAGAGAAGCAGAGCAAGCCACAGCCAACCTCACCTTGCCAACTCCTCGGCCAATCCTGTTTCCTCAGACTGAAAGTCTCTCATTCTTCACTCAAAAGGATCTCAGCTGAAATGCTTTAGTTCCTGTTTCCTCACGCCTTATATACTTTTCTCCTCCCTGCTGTCACTTCCTGGGATTAAAGTCATGTGTGCTTCCCAGTACTTGGATTAAAGGTGTGTGCCACCACTGCCTGGCTCTGTTTCAAGTGTGGCCTTGAACTCACAGAGATCAGATCCATGAATACCCTAACTATCATCACAGAGCCTTCATCCAGTATCTGATGGAAGCAGGTGCAGAGATCCACAACCAAGCACCAGGCTGTGCTCTGGGAGTTCAGTTGAAGGAGGAAAGAGGGATTATAATATGAACAAGCAGGGGGTGAGGGGGAGATCATTATGGGGAAAGCTACTGAGACAACTGAACCAAGCTCACAGGAACTTACGAACATGAGACTGACAGCTGTGGAACCTTCATGGGACTGGACCCTAAGCATACAGGAGAGAGCTGTGTAGCTGGGTCTATTTGAGGGGCCCTTGGCAGTGTGATCAGGATCTATCCCTGGTGCATGAGCTGGCTTTCTGGATTCCATTACCTGGGGTCAGACACTTTGTTCACCCTTGATGCAATGGGGAAGGGCTTGGTCCTACCTCAACTGGATGTCAGGCTTAGCTGTCTCCCAATGGGAGAACTTACCCTTTTGGAGGAGGGGATGAGGGGTGGGTTGGGGGAGGAGAAGGGGGGAGTGGGAGGAGGGATGAGAGAGGGATCTGTTGTTGGTATGTTGTAGCTGGAGAGCTTCTCTCCAGGTCCCACCAAGCCCCTACAGTCCCACAACCCATGTATAAAATGATGCTTCTATGACATAAACTGTATGGCCATGGCAGGCTTCTTGTTATCTACTTCTTTTATCTTAAATTAACCCATTTCTATTAATCTATAAGTTGCCACGTGGCTCGTGGCTTACTGGTACCTTACATCTCGCATGTCATGGCGGTGGCTGGCAGCGTCTCTCTCGGCCTTCCTGTTCCCTCAATTCTCTTCTCTGTTAGTCCCGCCTATACTTCCTGCCTGGCTACCTGCCTGGCTACTGGCCAATCAGTGTTTTATTTATTAACCAATCAGAGCAACGCATTTGCCATACTGAACATCCCACAGCAGTATGTAAAATGAATTAAAAAAACAAAAATGGTTGGAGTGATAGGGGTATAATTGCACATCAGGAAATGATAGGTGGATTTGATAAAACTATCTTAGTTAAGATTTCCATTGCTGCGAAGAAACACCATGATCTCCACAACTCAGAAATGAAAATATTTAATTAGGATTGTCTTAAAGTTCAGAAGTTAAGTCCATTATCATCATGATGGGAAGCATGGTAGCACACCAGCAGACAAGATGCTGGGGAGGTAGCTGACAGTTCTACATCTGGATCTGCAGGTTGCAGGAAGAGAGTGTGAGCCACTGGGTCTGGCTTGAGCTTCTGAAACCTCAAAGCCTGCCTTAGTGACACACTTCCTCCAACAAAACCACACCTACTCCAACAAGATCACTGGTCCTAATAATGCCACTCCCTATGAGTGTGTGAGGCCTGTTTTCTTCCTTTTCCTTTCTTTCTCTTTCTTTCTTTCTTTCTTTCTTTCTTTCTTTCTTTCTTTCTTTCTTCCTTCCTTCCTTCCTTCCTTCCTTCCTTCCTTCCTTCCTTCCTTCCTTCCTTCCTTCCTTCCTTCCTTCTGTTCTTTCTTTCTTTTTTATTATTACTAAGAAATTTTTATTCATTTTACATACCAACCACAGATCCTCTCCCCTCCTTCCTTCCACCCCTCAGCCTTTCCCCCCATTCCACCCCAATTCCCACCTCCTCCAAGGCAAGGTCTCCACTGGGGAGTCAGTGCAGCCTGGTAGATTCAGTTGAGGCAGGTCCAAGCACATCCCCCTGCACCAAGGCTGTGTAAGGTGTCCCACCATAGGCAGTGAGCTTCAAAAATCCAGTTCATGCCCTAGGGATGGGTCCTGGTTCCATTGCCAAGGGGCCCTGTAGCTGGAGACTTTTTCTCCAGCTCCTGCCAAATCCCGCCAGTCCCAAAGCCCACTTATAAAATAAACACATAGACTTTTATATTATTTAAACTGATTGGCCATTAGTTTAGGCCTATCATTGTTTAGCTTTTACTCTTATATTTAGTTTATTTTTATTAATCTATACTTTGTCACGTGGCTCGTGGCTTACTGGTACTTTACATCTTGCTTGTTTTGGTGGCGGCTCTAGGCAGTCTCTTTTTTAGTCTTTTTTGTTTTCTCAATTTTTTTTTTGGTAGTCCTGCCTATACTTTTTGTCTGGCTACTGGCCAATCAGTGTTTATTTATACAGAGCGATATCCACAGCAGGGCTCCTTAGGCAGATCAAGCTACATAACTGTCTCGACTATGCAGAGGGCCTAGTCCTGTCCTATGGATTCTTTCTTTATTTAAAAGATTTATTTATTTATTTATTATGTATACACTGTTACATCTGCATAAATGCCTGCAGGCCAGAAGAGAGCACCAGGTCTCATTACAGATGATTGTGAGCCACCATGTGGTTGCTGGGAATTGAACTCAGGACCTCTGGAAGAGCAGCCACTGCTCTTAACCACTGAGCCATCTCTCCAGCCCAAGAACTCTTTTCTTTAAAACCAAAACATTATATGCATGCAAGAATTTCTCAAATAGTAGAAAAAGCATAAAACAATAAAACAAATTAAAATAAAAATAATTATAAGAAGATAACATAAAGTTGGGAGTTGAGATGGGGGTCCTGGGGAGGAGATTGAGGAACAAGAGATGTGAATACAATAAAGATATATTGCATAATACACAAAATTTTCAAAGAATAAATAAAAATAAATTAATAGAGCCAGATTCTGTTCTATTAAAGGAACATTTTCTTTTTTTTTTTTTTGGTTTTTTGAGACAGGGTTTCTCCATGTAGCTTTGTGCCTTTCCTGGAACTCACTTGGTAGCCCAGGCTGGCCTCGAACTCACAGAGATCCACCTGGCTCTGCCTCCCGAGTGCTGGGATTAAAGGCGTGCGCCAACACCGCCCGGCTAAAAGGAACATTTTCATCAGGTTACTTAGAGTATAGTTTGTCAAGCAATAAGAGAGGGCTTCATACTGAAGTAATGATGAAAGGAATGAAAAAGGATAATTTGAACCCAAAGCACTAAGTAGAGAGGATGTTGTTCTTTGTCTCAAAACAGCAACATTGATTTGCCTACAGCCAAAGAAGAACAAAGGAATTAAATATCACTGCCTAATTCATAAACACCAGTTTTATTAGATGAGTAGCACATTATCTGCTCTATGCCCTCAGATTTATTCTTTAAAATATTTAGCAACTAAATTCTGTAAGGGAAGGTGGTTACTATGTGGGGTAAAAATCATCTCAGTATTAACTGATGTTATCTAAAAATTTATTTTTTGTAAACTTGATGAATGATTTACAACCATTATACTGAAATGTTACATGTGGGGATTTATCAGAAATTTATTCCCTTTACACATAAACAACTTGAAAATTTCTCAAGTTCATAAAACTGCCATACAACAGATACTGGCTCCAAATTTCTCTCAAATCAATACCTTTGCATTTCTCCAAGCCTGAAGCCAACCCTGTGTCACTCATTTTTTTTGTTCATTACATCAAAATGTATTTCTGGTGATAAATGCATGACTTCAAACTCAAGATACTGATTTGGAATATAGGGCCTAAGGAATGAGCAATAAAAATATTAAGTGTGAATAAAGAGACAAATTGAGGCAGGAGGATTGTGTTAGAGGTTCACACCAGTCTAGGCTGCTTAACAAGGCTCACCTTAAAAGAAAAGACAGGGAAACTGCTTGATATTACCATTGCCTACACAATCAGTACCAGTAAACTTCAACCAACTAGGAGCTGGAATATTGAAAGTTGCAGCCTCTTCCCTTTATAAAGTATGTGTACCTGCATAGAAGTTACATGAGAGACCAAGTCTGGCTGGTGAAGGGAAGATAGAGATCACCATGCTTTATATGTGACAACTTAACTCCTGTGTTGGGATCTCTGCTTAGTACTTCAGGTTTCCATCATATCCCTCTCCAGATACTTCTGTCCTCCACCAGGTATACAGAGAGATCAAGGTTGGAAGTGATGTGGCATTTTCCTAGAAAATGAATGAGAAAGAAAACAACAATGACCTCTTAATAAAAGGAGTCACATTGATCCCAGTGAATGTCTGTTTCTAGTTCTAAAAGGGTAAGGCCAGGCTATGAGGCTATCCCATTACTCAATGTCCAGGGTTCTGAATGGCATAAGAACTGTGTTCTACATAGGGGTGATCTGAAATTAGGGGAGTATCATTCTGTGATTACCTTGTTTTATTATTTCACTCATTTATAAAATCATTGGAAATTTTGAATAGAATAATAGCATCCAGATGTCATGTGTGTATATGGGAGAACAGACCAGGCAAGACTGATTACTGGAAAGTAAATTACAGTTAGACAGGAACAAGAAGTTCTGGTGTGATCTTACATGGTAGGATGATTATAGTAACAATGATCAGCTGCAATTTGAAAAAGCTGTAAGAAATTATTTTAAATTATTTTAGCATAAATGAATATGCTTAATCAGTTTTAAACTTTAGATGTATGCAAAGTCAGAAACATCACATCACTCCCTTAATATATATATTGTTTATTTTTTGTATTAGGTTAAAAATAAATTTAATGGTAAGTATATTAGCTGCTTTTTATTGCTGTGCTAAAACAGCATAACCAAAAGCAACATAAGAAAGCGTTTCTTTTGGCTTATGTTTCCAAAATAATAAGAGTTAATCAGGGAGAGATGCATGACAGCAAGTATCAGACACGATGGCAGGAAAAGGAAGCCCAGAGATATCTCCATCAACATTCAGGAAACAGAGAAGGCAAACTGGAAGTGGGGGGTAAGGGGAAAACTCTCAAAGCCTGCCTCTAGTGATAAACTTCCTGTAGGAAAGTTGCACCTTTGCATAACCTACCAAAACAGTGTCACCAATGTGACATTCTCTGAATTTTTCTTTTGTGGTAGTATTAATAAATAAAAATATTGGTTTGAGAGGGAGCCTGCCTGGGACCGACCTAGGCTCTCTACACATATGTGACAGTTGTGTAGCTTGGTCCTCTTGTGGGACTCCTGAAAATGGGAGCAGAGGCTGTCTCTAATGCTTTGGCTGGCTCTTGCAATCCACCCTAATTACAAGGGGAGGTGCTTAGTCTTACTGCATGCTTTGTTGATACCCATGGTAGGCCTGCCACTTTCTGAACACAAACAGAGGAGGAGTGGATTGGGGGGGCAGGAAGTGAGGGGAGGAAATGGGAGGAGAGGAGGGAGGGAAAACTACAGTCAGGATGTAAAATAAATAAAGCAAAAATATTGGTTTGAGGTTTTGAGACAAAAAACAAACAAACAAAAAAAAACACAGGTGTCTTCTGCCTTAATAGGAACAAACAGAGAATGGCGATACTCTGAAGTTCTAAGAAGTGCAGAGTTCAATCTTATGTTCACTGAGACACCTTGGGCAAGGCTGTCAGGTTGACTTGTGAAAGAGGGGCTATAAGAAAGTGAAGGATGTGACCAGAGAGGAAGACATTTAGGAATCAAAGAAAGGATTCAGTCCCTGACAATCATAATGGTAAGGATTCTGAGTAAGACTGTAGGCAATTCTTTACTTTTAGAACTGAGAGGACCACTTATGTGGTCTTTATAGTTCCACCCCTGTTGGGAAGTATCAGAATTCCTGAGCACTAGAGACATGATGTGACATATTTTCTCCTATTGTGACATAAGGGGAGTTAGAACTTGGCCTAAGTGTCACTGTGGCCTACTACTTCATCTTAGGAATACTGCCAGGTTAGTTTTGTTGAGAGGCAACTGAATATTTCCTGACAATTGGGAGAATCATGTGCTTCATAACAGTGAGTATTTCACACAATCTATTCCTTATTTTCAGCCTCTGGCGAGATGGGACAGGAATAGTCAGTGAATAACCTCTTATTACCTTGGGCTTGGGGAGGTAAGGGTAGTGTTCTCTAGACCACAGGATAGAGAGTATTAAAAATGAGTCTGGCCCAATACCAGGCATGAAAGGAATGACTGAGGGGGCTATCTACACTAGCTAAATAGATAGCATAACAGATAATCTAGTCTTGCTCAGAGCAGGACTGTGAAGCTCTACCCCCCACTACTTATTATAGTAAGTCATATGAGGTGAGATCATTAAACTGAGTGTGCAGCCACAATTAAAATGAGAGTGTAGGTGTTTTCAATGTCTGTGTGCTTATGTAGTGACCCTGAGAAAGTTCTGGTCAGCTACTGGGGGATGTCTTTCTGTACTCTGTGAATATATATAATGTTGTTCCCATTGGTTAATAAATAAGTGGCTTTGGCCTATGGCAAGGCAGCTTAGAGGCAGGTGGGAAATCCAAGGAGAGACTGTGGGGGGGCCATTCCCTCACCCCCACATTTCCCATGACTACTGTTGAGTAGCAGGAAATATTAGAAGGATAGAGGGGAGAGAAACAGATAGAAAATACAGAATAGCCTCAAGAGGGCCTGGATCCTAATCCATCAGGCCTTGACTGTCTCTACCCTAGGGTATTTAAAGGAATGTCAAGGGTTGGAGCAAAAGGCTTCCCCATCAGCACAGCCAAGTGCAGACCATCTCAGACACCTGCACTCAGGCCTGTGGTCCAATCCTCTTTATGCAGACCTGCTTGGTAAAGCCACTAGGAAATCTGAAAATGGACTCCAACAAGAGATAGGAAAGAGAAAGGTGGAGTCAGGAGAGATGTCAGTCTGCCACCCAAGGAACAACATGCCAGCAGAGTTAGGTAAGCCACAAAATATGTGGCAAAACATAGATTAATAGAAATGGGTTAATTTAAGATATAAGAGCTAGCTAGCAAGAGACCTGCCATAGACCATACAGTTTGTACATAATATTAAGCCTCTGAATAATTATTTTATAAGTGACTGTGGGTCTGTGGGGCTGGACAGGACTGGAGAAACTTTCTTACTACAGTCAACCCAGACCCAGAGAGTCTAAGACAGAATTTCTCATTTCCTGAGCTAGCACTACAGAGTTCTGCATAGGGGTGACAAACTGAAAAGCCCCTTTCCTTTCCTTGTCTTGGTACCTAAGGAGATTTTTTATGTCAACAACAGAAGAGTGTTCTATCACCAGTTCATGAGTGAGGCAGTGATTACAGACAGCAGGTTAATATGTATTCTTTTTCAGGTTTCTGAGAACATCAGGGTGATGGGGAGAACAGGAACACAATGGATTTCTTAAGATCCACCACAGAAAGCTGCTATGGTAGAATTTGCGTGCTGAAGACCTATACATCCTATCTCTCATCTATCAGACACTCATCCCTTGTCCTCTTACCTATACTCCTACCAACTTCCTCTGACTGCAGGCACTATGCCTAGGGGTCAAAAGAGTAAGCATCGCAACCGTATGAAGAATAAAAAACGCAACCGTGAGAAATGTCATGATGAAAGAGATTATTCTCAGGATCACAAGGGAGCCCCGGATAGTGCAGCAGTGGAGGAAAAGCCTTCCTGCTCTTCCTCTTCTGTGCTTGGGGAAATTTCTGAGAAGTCACCTCCTTCTGAATCAAGTAGTGCTACTATTGAGTGGCCTTCCTGTGTACCTTTACCCATCACTACTAGCAATGATGATACAGAATTTGATGAGGGTGAATACTGCCATAATGCGGGACACTCGCTTCACTCAGAATATCAACCTTGCCATGATAATCCATGCAAAGATTGTCTAGATATGTATGTGGCTTTCGTAGAGCAGTCTGTACTCTACAAATTTAAAATGAAACAGCCCATTACTAGAGAAGATTTACTAAATGTTATTGGCCCAGACTACCAGTTCAGATTTCAGGAAATATTTAAGAGAGCTTTTGAGCACATTGAAATTGTGTTTGCAGTTGATGTGATAGAAATTGACTCAACTAATCACTTATATGACCTAGTCAGCAAGATAAAACTTCCCAACAAAGGAAGGGTTTGTGCTGGCAGGGGTTTACCAAAAACTTTTCTTCTTATGACTCTTCTGGCTCTGATTTTGGTGAAGGGTAACTCTGTTGCTGAGAAAGAGGTCTGGAAATACCTGAATATGATGCAAGTGTACCCAGGGAGGAAGCATTTCATCTATAGAGAGCCCAGGAAGCTCATTACTAAAGATTTTGTGAAACTCGAGTACCTGAAGTACCAGCAGATACCCAATAGTGATCCTCCACAATATGAGTTCCTTTGGGGTCCAAAAGCTTACAATGAAACTATCAAGATGAAAGTCCTAGAATTTATTCGTAAACTCAGTGACATTGAACCCAGTCAGTTCTTGATACCACATGCAGAAACTGTGAGAAAAGAAACTGGAGCCAATCCTGGCACTAATGCCAGGCCAAAACCATCACCATGTCCAGAGGGTTCTGAAACCTCAGTAAATTATGAGACATTTTCCTCAGACAAGAAAACACAACATCACAATTGATGTTTTCTTTGAAGCAAGAGAGAAAATCACAAGGAACAAGAGAATGTAATATCAATTAATAAAGAATGACCAATGAGGATTTTTGCTTATCTGTTTTAGTATTTTGTTACATAAAAATAAATGTTTTATATATTGATAGGTTTAAGTTATTAAATATGTAGGAGGCATTAAGTCTTATGAAATTAGGCTTTTTAATCAGTATACTTCTTAAGCCAACTGTCAACTGTGTATCTGCTCTTTGGGACACTGAAGAGCACTTCTAGTTTCTGACCATAGAATTTTAGAATCCAGAATTTACAATCTTAGGAGAAAAATGTTTAGATATCTGTCTGTAAATTGCAAGGGAGTGGGAAGAAATAGTGAGAAGAAAGTCAAATTTCTTAAGGCAAGGCAGTCTGAATTTTAGAAAATTTTAAGGCAATAAAAAATTATGTAATTTGAAATTATGCTACATGGTGGGCTATGTGAGGCTGTTGGGACTAGTTAACAGAGGCCAGACTTTGGACTATGTATCCCAATGTTGAGAGAGAATATCCTTAAATGGAAAAACTAAACTGCAAGAGACTTATAATCAAGGTCCAATATTATGCACTACCTTGACATTGAGGAAAGCAGTAGAACATCAAATTGATCTATGTGCCAGTTCCCATCTAGACTCTAATTTTAGAAAAAAATCCATTTACAGAACAAACAATTTCTTCTAAGGAACCAGGGGCATCTTCTTTGTTCCTAAATTTTAAACTTATTTAGCTTACTACCAAACTAGAGAAAATGCAACTCACTATATTGAAAAGACATTCTAACTAAGACTTATTGAGTATAGTTTTAAAAATTCAAATGGTTGGCCACATTTTTGTAAGAAAAAAAAAGAATGAAGATAACATAGAGTTGGGGTAGATAGATGGTATATACTGAAGGATTTGTTCTCACAAAGAAAAAATCTGCAATTTGCCCCAGGAAATGTGTATCAGTTAGGTGAAGATACATCAGTGATTCGGTTTATGTATCCCAGAAGCACAAACATGGCTGTTGGATGGATACAAGCACCATCTTATTTGATGGTATAAGTGACTTAAGAACTTAGTCTGAGGATAGAGCAGCCCAAGGTCCCCAAAATTCAGAGCACAATGCTCTCTGGGTAAGTAAAAAAAGAATTTTCAAGGATTCTTAAGTCAGTTATGAGGGAATTTCCCATTTCTGGAGAGTAGTGTGGCTTGGTGCCTGAACCATCAATATGGAGCCAGACTTGATGGCCAGCTCTTTACCACATGATCTTCTAAATGTTACACTGTGATCTCAGTGGAAAAGTTAGCCTCTAAATTCTATACTGATGTAGAACATAGCAATTCTCTGGTGGTCCTCTTTTTCAGCATGGATGTGTATTGTGTATAGATTGTAAATTATGAGACAAATTACTAATAGAAATATTTCTTCCTTTCTCCATCCTTATTCTTTGTACTTCTTGTTATGTCTTTTTTCTCTATTTTTTTTCAAACATAGATCATTTAAATAACTTCTGGGTATGAGATTCTTAATCTTTTCTTTATAAACTTATTTATCTCTATCAAGTATAAATGTAGGCATTTTGCATTATATTAAGTGATATAACCAAGGCTCAGAAACACAAATACAGTGTGTTCTCTCCTATATGCAAATCCTAGTGTCCAACTATTAAATATGTATTTGTGGGCGGTATCCATGTGACATTAAATATGAATGAAGTCCAGGAAACTAGAAAACGATCCTTGAGGCTGGAAAAATAAGAGGTTTTAAGGAGAGGAGGTTGTTAAGACAATAGAACAAAGTCAAAGGGGGCTACTAGCATTTAAAGGGAGCAAGACGAATAGGAGGTAGGGAAAATCCATCAGCATGAAATATGTATGAAAACCTCACATATAAACCTGATAACTTGTATGCTAATTAAACAATAAAAGTGAAAATATTTTTCAAATCTTGAGGACAATTTTATTAGCATTTAAAAGAAAAACTCTGGGATAAGTAAGCTTTAAGTCTTGGTATCTACCTGGCGGAGTAAGATAGAGCACAGAAAGAGAAGAAAAAAAAATCTGTTTGAGTTAAGGCAACTTGGAGGTCAGCCAAATGGGAGAAAAGCAGCTTTAATGAAAGAGTAATGTCCTAATTGGTACATTCTCCCCTCTGAAAAGGTGATCCCCAAATTATTCATATCACAAAGATAATGGTAAGATACAATAGACAAGAGAGACAGTTGAAAAGAAGTAACTGCCAAGAATGTTGTCACAGTCATTTAATTCTAGTAGAGCAGTAACTGAGTTAAAATTTTTCCAAGGCCACCCCATTTAGGAAAGTGGAAATTCCCAAATTTGAACTTTGAAATACAGCTATTTAAACTTTAAATTTATTTATGTCATGGAAAAATAGAGCTGTGTATATGATGAAAAAAGGCCAGCCTTTTAATAGAAGTTAGGAGTTCTCACTATCTTCATTCAATTGATTCCACTGTTTTTTGTTGTTGTTTATTTTATTGTTTGTTTGGGTTTTTTTTTCACACAAACCTTTATTTGAGGGATCCACACAAAGGACGTACCCTCACTTCCATAACTTTTTTAAAATTTTATTTGAATTTTTTTTATTCATTTTACATACCAACCACAGATCCCCTTCTCATCCCTCCTCCTGCTCTCCCCAGCCTCCCTCTTTGACCTACCCCCATCTCCTCCTCCAAAAGGGTAAGGCCTTCCATGGGGAGTCAGCAAAGCCTGGAACATTCAGTTAAGGCAGCACCAAGCCCCTCCCCACTGCATAAAGGGTGAATAAGTCATCTGACCTTAGGTAATGGGATCCAGAAAGCCAGCTCATGCACCAGGGACAGATCCTGATCCCACTGCCAGGGGACCCTCAAACAGACTAAGCTACACAATTGTCTCCTGTATGCAGAGGGCTTAGTCCAGTCCCATGCAGGTTCCACATACTGTTGGTCTAAAATTCATGAATTCCTATGAGCTTGATTCAGCTGTCTCTGTAGATTTCCCCATCGTGATCTTGATCCCTCTTGCTCATATAATCCCTCTTCCCTCTCTTTGACTGGACTCCTGCAGCTCAGCCTGGTGCTGGGCTATGGATCTTTGCATCTGCTTCCATCAGTTACTGGATGAAGGCTCTATGATGACAGCTAGGGTACCCGCCAACCTGATTACTAGGGTAAACCACCCTCTCCACTGTTGCTAGTAGTCTAATCTGGGGTAGTTCTTGTGGATCCCTGGGAATTTCCCTAGCACCAGGTTTCTCCCTAACCCCATGATGTCTCCTTCTTTCAAGATATCTCTTTCATTGCTCTCTCACTCTGTTCCTCCCCCAGGTCAACCATCCTGTTTCCTCATGTTCTCATCCTCCACCCCCTCCCCTCTATTGCCCACCCCTCATCCCCAGTTTACTCATGGACATTTCATCTGTTTCCTCTTCCCAAGGCGATCTATGCATCCCTCTTAGGGTCCTCCTTGTTTCCTAGCTTCTCTGGAGCTGTGGGTTGTAGTCTGATTATTCTTTGCTTTACATCTAGTATCCACTTATGAGTGAACACATACCATGTTTATCTTTGTGAGTCTAGGTTACCTCACTTAGGATGCTATTTTCTAGTTCCATCCATTTCCCTGGAAATTTCATGATGTCATTGTTTTTTACATCTGAGTAGTACTCCATTGTGTATGTTCTACATTTTCTTTGTCCATTCTTCAGTTGAGGGGCATCTAGGTTGTAAGAGCCATAGCTTCTTTACGAACATATTTTTCTCACTGTCCCTTTGCACGACCTTGGCTACTGCTGTCTCAAAGTCCTCCGAGTAACAGAGCATACATGCCTTCTTCTGTGCCCATACCCTTTACTTCAGCCTGTGATGCTTCCGGCATCAATTCAGCAATTTTTCTCTAGGTTAATCCCCCTGGTCAAGGGTATTTTCTGAGAGTAAATTTTCAAAATGTCCAGCAAGGCCTCCTTACTGGGAGGTAGGAATTCAATTTTTCTTTTGATCCTCCCAGGACGAAGCAGGGCAGAGTCCAGGATATCAATCCTAGTAATAGCTATGATAACCTTGATATTCTTGGTGGCCTCAGAGCTATCCAGATAGTTCAGCAGTTCCAGCACTGTGCACTGCACTTCACTGTCCCCTCCAGAGCCTCCCTCCAGTGGTGAAGAGCCAATATAGTCAATACAGCCAATATAGTCTCCTGCTGTGCAAAACAGCTCCCTCACCATTCTTGCCCCTTCCCCAATGAATTTCTGTACCAGTTCAGAACCAGAGACATGAATAAAGGTACAGTTCATCTGATGAGCCAAAGTGTGAGCCAACAATGCCTTCCCAGTGCCTGGCGGTCCATACAGAAGCACTCTCTTTGGCTTGCAATGGGCCAGTGCTTCAAAGAGCTCAGAGTGCTTCACAGGCAGCTTGATCACTTCTTTGATCTGTTTGTCCAGTCCACCATTCATCTCATAAGTTGAGTCTGGCACCTTTTCCACCACTATTAGTAACACCAGAGGGTCCCACTTACTAGATAGGATTTTATGCAGAGTGTAGCTGTCATTACTTTCAAATAAGAGTAGAAATATATGTACATTATAACAAATATAGTTCTGTATTTGTATCAATATACAAATTATCTTAAACAGGAATATAAAAATAGTTTACATTTGTATCAACATATAAGAATCCATAACAGTACAAATTACAGTGCAAATTATCTAAGGCTGCTATTTTACTAAATTTGTTTAGTAGTATATACAATAATCTACCATAATACCATAATATCTTATACCTATCCATTCCATTTCTTCTTTTCCCTTTTTTTTTTTTTTTTAGAATACTGAGTCTAATATTTCCTTCCACTCCCAACCCTATAACCATCATCCATAACCCTGAGAATTATGAAACCTAAGGGAGAAGGGGCGTCGTTTTCTTAGAATTGCTTCCTGCTGTTTAGGGGGTGATGTTATCTCTGTTGGGTACTTTGAGAAAGCTCAGATAGTTAAATCTCAGTTAGACTAACTGTAGGTTCTGCAGCAAGTCTTAGAGTAATGGGTAAGATTGTCTGAAATTCTGGCAAGAAGTGTAGTATGATGATGATTACCATGGCATCATTCTGGATTGGGTAGAGTTGTTGTTGGGGCCCCATCTTCCTTCTGGTGACTTCTGAGATTGCTATTGGAAAAACTTATTTGTCATCAAAATGGAAGGTTTGGATTTAAAGAGGACATAGCATGTAAGAAAGGATTCCGAGAAATCAAGAGTAAGCATGGAGAGAATTAGAATCTTGAAGACAATGGTTCCTTTTATTGGTTTCCTTCTGTTCCACACCAGAGGGCTCTTCTGATATGGGACTGAAGAATCTCTCAAACTTTTCTTTTAGCAATATGCTTGGGTTTAGAGAAGGAGTGAGCCAATTCCATCTCCAAAGCCAGCTTGGCTTATAATTGAATTGGAACCGCAACTTTACTAGATTGATAGAGAGATAGAAGATGTTAGACAGTAAGATTTTACCGTGTGTAGATTGGTACCAATAGACTCTTTCTTTCTGCTGTAAACATCCGGATATCCAAGGCCTTAAGATTTTTGGAAGATGAGTATTTCCATTATCCTGGAAAGACAAAAACAGAACCCTACCCCAACCTTTGATTGTTAAATTTTTCTTACAACTTGTAGAGATGTCACATTGGTGGATGAGCTTTTACTTCTCATCAAGGGGTTTTTCCTGTTCAAATCGAATTTTTATTAATTTTGTTGGTATCCATAGCTTTTCTTCTCCTGCAGAAACAAAGGCAAAACCCCTTCCCCAACGTAGAACATATCCAGGTTTCCACCTTTTGAATCTGTATCTTGATTACAGTTGTAAGTCACAAACATTGACACAAGAATTTCTTTTTAACTGTCTATTCTAAGTTATTTTCTGTTGATGTGATAAGCACATGGCCAAAACAACTTGGGCAGAAGAGGGTTTATTCCAGTTTACAGATTACAGTCTATTATCAAGGCAGGAATCTGGATGCAGGAGCTAAAGCAGAGATGGAATGCTACTTGCTGGCTTGTTTGCAGGCTCATATTCAGCTACCTTTATCGTACAGCCTGTGCCTACCTACCTAGGTACAACCCTGCCTACAGTGAGATAGGCCCTTTCTACATTAATTAGTAATTAAGAAAATCTCCCACAAACTTGTCTACAGATTAATCTGGGCAATTCCTCAGTTGAAATTCCTGCTTCCCAGGTGTGTCTAGGCTGTTGATGTGGACAAGATAGCCAGGGCTACACAGAGAAACCCTGTCTCAAAAAAAAACAAAAAACAAAAAACAAAAGGTGGAAAGATCATGAGTTCAAGACCAACATGAACTACATAGTGATCCTTCCTCAATAAATGGCTGAAGTTTAAACTTACCCATATCAGGACTGGGGAGATAGATCATTGGAAAAGCACTGTTGGCACAGGTGTATAATGACTGGAGTTCAGATCCAAGAACTCATGCTAAAGCCAGTCAGGCTAGGCAGCCACCTACAATTCCAACACTTAGGAGGCAGAAATAAAGCATGCTTGAAGCACTCTAACTAGCTAGACTATCCATAATTGGCAAGTTTTGTGAGATCATGCCTCAATAAATAAAGTGGAGAATGCTTAAGGAATATACCTGAGACCAACTTATACATCCATACCGGTGTATCCATACAGCATGCATTTTCACTATGCATATGCAACATTAATTAATTAATCAGTCTATGTCATGGAAATATAGGGCTGTAAGAGTGAATAATAAATAGTTCCAGCTTTTCAGATGAATAGCTGGTTTGAGTTTTCTATGTCACCATTTCACAGATCTCTCATTTTAAAGAGGACAAGCTTTCCATCTTTGATTCTGAAATGTTTCCTATGCTTGCATTGCCTCAAAATGTTTGAAACAGAAGTATGAAAGCTTCAAATACTATTAACTTAAAGGAAAAATTTGGCAAATATCACTTAGTAAATACTAGCAATTTAAAGTGAATGCAACCATCATAGATGTTTAGTTTTTTTCAGTGCTCTTTTTAATGGTGTTTAATTAACCCTTTGAAAAGGAAAATAACTGCTTAAAAAGCATTTTCTCCTGTAATAATGTTTCTATTTTGTATAGTATTTTTATTCCAGCCTTTTGAAACAAAGTCTCCATCTCTGAACTGGCGTGGAACTTGTTATTGAAACTGATCCAAGTCTAGCAAAATTTGAGTTTATTTTGTATATAAGAACATATACTGAGTCATTTCTCCACCAACGTTAATATTTTTGGGTGAGCAAGGTATTTTTTGCATCAACACAGTAAGTTCATAATTAAATTATTCTGAAAATGTAACACAAATTTAGTAATGACATTGATATTGTATATTGTACCCACAATTACATACCCTATGTAAAGATGAACTCATTATTCTCCTTAGGTGTCTCTAATACAACCAAAATGTGATCAGCAACAGTTTATATGGAAAAAAATAACCTACAGACATTACTGCTTGCATGCATTATAATTATTAGAAAATAAAATATTTTAAGAGAATATTTTTAAAGTTATTATTTTTTATTTTTATATTATAATTTATCACTTTTTTCCTTTTCCTTCAGACAAACCTTCACCTATAACACTCCTTGCTCTTTTTCAAATTTGTAGCTTCTATTTTCATTGATTTTTGTTACATGGATATGATATATATATATGCATATATATTCCTAAACATAAACGCATTCCAAGTCTGTGTAATGTTACTTGTATATATACATTTTCAGGACCAATCATCTGGTATTGAACATCCAATTGGTGAGCTCTTCCCTGGGGAAGATGATGAGTTGTGACTTAATATACATTGGCTTTCTTTATGTCTTTTAGTGTGATATTTGCTTTATCAGATGCAAGAATAGTCACATCAGCTTTTGTTTTTAACATTTGTCTGGTGGGTTGCTTTCTATCCTTTGATTCTCAGCCTGTCCATGTCTCAATAAATATTGTTTTCTGTGTGTTTATTTTATTTTTATTTATTTCTTTTACTTTTTGCTTTGTATTGTTTAAGATATCAGATAAATATCTTGTTTTTAAATCAAACCAGTCTGTGTGTTTAAATGTGAGTTTAGGACACTTGTATTTGAGGATATTATGTACAGTGGTTTGCACTGGTCTATTATTTCATATTATAGAAAAAAGTGCTGAGGTACATCTAAAGACACAGAAAATATAGTCAATGATATCACAGCAGAAAACTTCTGAAACCTAGAGAAAAGGCTGATATTCAGATGAAAAAGTCATGCCAAACCCCAAATAAACATCATGAGAGAAGGTATACATAGATATAATTCAGATAGATAGGTAATCTTCAAACACTTCAAAGACCTACAGAATATGGCATTTAAAATGTTTAAAAATATTTAGACTTTCTGGACAGTGAGATATGTCTGCTCCTGGCAGCACTGATTTACTTCAGAGAGGAGGATGGGAATCAAAGACACTCCATATGGAGTTTATCTTCTTCTTGGCAAAAATAGCCATTTGGGCAAAAAACTGTTTTTGCCTGGACTGCTTGATTGACTGGACATGCAGGACCCATAGGAAGGTGACCACTGAACTTTGCTTGGCAAAATGGTCCTTCAGGTTCCTGCTTTGCAGAGAAAACTGCCAAACATTCTATAGGACACAGAGAGAAGTGACTGAGAGACTCTAGGCCTGTGGGCTAAAGACAGATGCCCCAACTTTACAGAGGAACTTTGGATGACTATCCAGGCTGCCAGCTGTCTCTGTCTACTCTCGCAAGACTCCTGAAAGTTGCTTGCATCCTTCTCCCATTTCTCAGGTAATATTATTTCCTTCTGAGGTCTTTGATGTAGTTAAAGACTATATAGTTACTATTTTCCTTAGTTATAAAAGATAAGTTAGATATGAAACCTTAGACTCACAAATATAGGGTAGATAAAATATCTTATTTAATTTTGCCAAATACAAATAGACTAGATATTATAAATAGATATTGTAACTGCAATTCTTGCTTGATAATTGTTTTGTTATATGTAATTTTATTGTATTAAAGTTAAAATCTTCCTTAAAAAAAAACAAAAAAGGGAAAATGCTGTGGGATGTCCTGTATGCTGTGAATATATGTTGCTATGATTGATTGATAAATAAAATGCTAATTGGCCAGTAGCCAGACAGGAAGTATAGTGTAGACAGAACAAGGGATAAAAAAATGCTGGAGAAAAGAAGGCTGAGTCAGAAGACGCTGCCAGCCACCACGAGGAAAAACATGATGTAAGATATCGATAAGCCATGAGCCATGTGACAAGGTATAGCTGTATAGATATAGGTTAATTTAAGATATAAAAACAGATAACTAGAAGCCTGCCACGGCCATACAGTTTATAAGTAATATAAGTCTCTGTGTGCTTACTTGGGGGATGTGAATAGGAGAGATTGTCCCAACTGCCAGCAGGCCAGGACTCAGAAAAACTTTAGCTTTTAGAATAGAATCAAACAAATTTTTTAAGTGTGAGATAAAAATGGGATGTTGCAATGGATTCTAATTAAATCCAGAAAGCATCATTATAGATTTTAATAAACTAAGGTAGGGCTAGAATCCTAGTAATCACCAAACACAAAAGCATTCTGATGGAAGAAATAGAAGAGAGGATCCCAAAATAAACCCACATACTTACAGAGAGCTGATTTCCAATAGATGCTTCAAACACATATACTGGTAAAAAATAGTCTCTTTAAAAAATAGTACGAACCTTACATATTCTTCTGTAGAATAACTAAACTAGACCTATACCTCTCACCCTGAATAAAAAAAAAATCAGCTCAAAATGGAACACCTTATTTTAAAACCTGGAACTCTGAAATTGCTAGAGGAAAAGAGGTAAAATAATTCACGCTATGGGTATAGGCAAAGATTTTCTGCACAGGCTTCTAATAGCATGGGAAATAATGCCAAGATTAAAAAAATAGGATTACATGAAATTAGGAAACTTATACATGGCAAAGGAAATAATCACCCATATGAAAAGAGAGTGTGCTGGATGAGAAAAATCTTTGCTATTGTATATTATACATAATTTCATATCCTGTATATATAAAGAAATGTTAAAACTAAGTACCACAAAACAAATCATCCAATAATAAATTGAATTGAAGAGTAGGTTCTCAGGAGTAGGAATTCAAGTGACCAATAAATGCTTGAAAAAGTATTCAATATACTGAGTTATATAAATTTGATTTAAAAATTATGTTGAGATTCCATCTCTCCCTAGTCAGAATGATGATCACCAAGATATCATATGACATTAAATGGTGACAAGAATGTAGAGAAAGAGAAATACTGATTTTCTTGCTATTGAGAATGTCAAATTATGTAGCAAATATAGAAAGAAGTTCCCCTAAATTTTGAAAATAAAACTGCCAAATGACCCTGCACTCTTGGGTATATAATCAAAATACTCTAAGTGAACATAACAGATATATGCATGCACATTCATGTTTATTGCAACATTATTTACAATGGCCAGGAAATTAGTCCATGCCCATCAGCAAATAAATAGCCAAAGAAGATTATGATACACACACACACACACACACACACACACACACACACACATATATATATATATATATATATATCAGATTTGTAGTCACCCATGGAGAAAATGAAATCATGACATTTTAAGGAATATTGACACAAGTGCCTATCATAATGGCAAATTAAATAAGCCAAACTCAGAAAGATGAAAAATACACTTGTTTTCTGTTACATAAAGCCTCTAGTTTAAATTCACATTATATATGTCTATTTATATGTGTGTATGTGTTTGTATGTTTAAGTCATAAACATAAAAAGGGGACTGTGATAATGTAGGGGAAGATCTTAAGGGAGAGGGAGTAAGGAAATATAGAGAAATGGATGGCACAGCCATAACTTATGGGAATGGCAAAAGTTATAAGGCTAACATAGCTGCTTGACAAAGATCCAGCAAAGCTGAGTCACATGATGGCCACCTTGCCACCTTTGGTTTTCATCTCCAACTGTTGCATACATGGGGAACTTTTACTATTTGTACAATCTGGTGATATTGGATTAATGGAAATTTTCTTATGAATTATTTATTCCTTCTCCCAGTAGTATTGCTTCTATGCTTCCCCAGGAAAGTCCTGAACATACTACCCCTTCCACTTTTGGGGAGAAATCCTTATTTACTTGAAGGTCTTCCTTATGTCTTGGAGGTTGTGACACTCATAAACAAGCCAGAGGTCTCTTCATGACGCTATGAAACATTCTTAAAAACATCTGTCCCATCCTTACTCAGGAACAAGATATTCAAAAGAAAGTAAGCTTTAAAAGGTCAACAAGATTCAGTGGGCTAGAGGAGTTTGCTACAGAAAAGATTGCAAGCCTCTTCCCACTATACACTCAGGCAATTACATGGCATATACAGCAACAAAGTTAGATTAGCTGAAGTTACCTCTGCCCTACACAGAGACTTATATTGATGGCAAAGAATGGAGTGGATAAATGATAAAAGAATGAGATGTCAGGACCTCCATTTCTTACAAAAGTTAGCACATGCAGAGTCCCTGTGATGTCTTATGACCAAAGAACAACAAAATGCCAGGATTAGACCTATAAACAAATTCTATATAGATATAAAATACGAACATTGTATTATGCCAGAATTTGAAAAATACTTGCAACAGCTTTGGTCTGAGGATTTTTCTTTTGTACTCTGACTAGTAAGAGTTAATAATACAGTGCTTGGGACATGGCAATATGCTGGGCTGGCTTGAAGATTTTGTTATGGTTTAGTGTCCTTGTAGTCGTGAAAGCTACTGTCCTGAAAACAAGCTATCATATGCCTCTAGATTCTTAAAAATTGACTTATGGGTTTCAGCAAAAATGGTTATAAATGATGACTCTGTTTATCAATGATGTCAAAACTTGAGGGAAAATGTTTGGAAATAACTGTGTCAGGTCATAGTTTATTAATGATGACTAAAATATGAGCAAAAGGAAGTGAAACACATGTCCAAAAACAAAAATGATATGATCTATGTATTGGAACAACATGAATCTATCCCTGCTTACTAAATTCTATATAAATAAATAAGCAGTCTGTCTGCTAGTCAGTCAGGCTGCAAGATACTATCCACCACCATAGCTTGGCTCACCTCTGTCCCCTGCAAACTCCTTAAATCCTTTGCTGGGACCTGTTCACTGTCAGTGATGGCACTTGGCAAATGGAACATGTGATGTGAAGGCAGAAAAGGCTCTATTTATTGTCAAAGGGCACCAACAAAAAGTAGGTAAGGAGGATGAAGGTAGTAGGGGTAGGGGATGAGTTAATACAGCATAGTGAAATCTTATTACTTTGGATGCTAACATAAACATGAAAAGAAAAAAAAAAAGAAATAATCCAGGCACAGAAAGACAATATTTCAGGTTTTCTTTCATATGTGGAAATTAAAATTATATATATATATATATATATATATATATATATATGAAAGCAGAAAAATACATATATAGGTGAAAGCAGAAGGATTATTAGGGACTACAAATCGACTTGAACAGGTAAGGTTGAAAGATGAGAGACAAGGGTTAACACAGACTAGATATACATGATCAATGCACTATGTGTATACATAGAAAAATATTAGAATGGATCTCATTAATGTGTATCATTAATATATATGTATATATAATTATCATGAAAATGCAAATACTTCACTTCATTAATTCATCTTAAACAGTATATATATATATTTTTTTTTCAACACACACACATAATGTTTTGTTTTTAAAGACAGGATTTCTCTGTGTATCCCTTGCTGTTCTGGAACTTACTTTGTAGACCAGGCTGACCTGAAACTCAGAAATCTGCCTATCTTTGCCTCGCAAGTGCTGGGATTAAAGGCATGTGCCATCACCACCTGGCTTAAACAGTAATTGTTAATTGGTCCAAAATAGGTCTTATTTTGTTGATTCAAAATTTGAAAAGTCAAAATATGTTGAATACTATTGATCCCTGTTTAAATCAAATCTGTTCTCAGTATTCTGAGCAGAATTAATAACTTCTGAGAGTTGCTAAATAAACTCATTAATGTCATGGCATTTGATTATACTTGGTGTTATTGTATTGAATCATTCTCTTGGAATTGGTTACACATGGAGATTTTTGTTAATTTATTTCAACAAGTAGATAAATATATCAGTACATGTCCTTCCAAGTCACATAATTGAAGGAGTTCTATGTAGAACAGATTGCTGTGGGATGTTCTGTATGGCAAATGTGTTGCTAATAAAACACTGATTGGCAGTGGCTAGGCAGGAAGTATAGGCGGGGCTAACAGAGAGAATTAAAAGAACAGGAAGGCAGAAGGAGTCACTGACTGCCAGCTGCCAGCCAGGACAAGCAGCATGTGAAGATGTTGGTAAGCCACGAGCCATGTGGCAAGGTATAGATTTATAGAAACGGATTAATTTAAGATATAAGAACAGTTAGCAAGAAGCCTGCCACGGCCATACAGTTTGTAAGCAAAGAAGCCTCTGTGTTTACTTGGTTGGGTCCGAGTGGCTGTGGGACTGGCAGGTGAAAGAGATTTATCCTGACGGTGGGCCAGGCAGGAAAACTCTAGCCACAAATGGCGCCAGAACGTGGGGCAGGAATTTCCACTTAAAACCTGAGAAAGCGTAAAAAGAAGATTCTAAAACGGAGCTAAAACAGCTTCCTAGTTGTCTTTCTCAAGTTAGCCGCAGCCTGCGGGCTTGAGCTACTGTATGGCGGGTTCCTGGCGTGCGTGTTTGACCTGCAGTATGGCAGGAATGAGGCCTCTGCAAGTGGCACATTAAGCTGCCTTGTGGATTTAGCCTTTGCTAGTACAAAACAACAAAAAAAAGAGGTTTCTGGGCTAAACGCTGCTTTGATAGAAGCATAGACCCACGAAGGCTCCCAGAGCTGACTGTAAACGTATCACCACCATGTTGGGAAGCTGAGGTGGGCGGAGCCAGCAGCCACAGCACAGGTTCAGTATTAGAATGCTGCAGTTTAAAGTAACAGGTTCACAATAAGACAGATTCAGATGGAACAAGACTTTAAATGCTTTAAAATGTGTGTAAAATGTACGTAGGCTTCAAAGAGAGATAAAAAGGAATATATACAGTTATAGAAAGAAATAGATAGTTTTGAAAAATGAAGTCTTTAAAGAAACAGTAAAGGTAGTATAAAATATAAGCCACGTAAAGATGGATATCACACAGAGAATCTGCATTGTGTTGTCTTTGGGATTCTTAACTGCAGAGAGATATTTGATTGTAAAGGAAGCTGAGTTAAACCAATATGTATATTTTAAAGATACCTTGACTTCAAAATTTGGATGTAAAAATATGTTGCTTTGGAAAGGAAGCTCTGATTTTGTTTCCACAGAAAGCCAGAGGCTATGGATTTGTTCCAGATTAAGATACATCAGGTTTGACCAGCCAAGACTACCTGAAAGGTCTCTGATGACACCAAGGCCCAGATGATCCAGCATCCAGAACCGTTTCAAGGCAACTGGCTCAGATGATACACCCTCATGGACTACTCCATGATCCTAAAATTTTCTTTGTGTCCCCATAAGATACAGCGCCCCCCTCCAGCAGGAAGCAGTAAGAGAAGCTACGCCCAAATTCCCAAATTATATGTAATTTACTTTAAGGTTAAAACCTTCCTTTTTGAAAAAAAAAAAAAGGGGGAAGTGCCACAACAGATATTTAAAATTTCATAACAATAAAAATAAATAGAATGGAGAAATGAACAAGGATCTTAAAAGTATAAAAAAGATCAATGAACTTCAAATTTCATCATTGCTCAATTGCATTCAATATGATAAAGAAGTATGAGTAACAGCAAAATATTCAAAAAGCTTAAGAAAATCATGGAGAAATTAAAACTATGTTTTGTTTTTAATTTAATCTTAATTTTTGATTTATTTTAATTAAAAATCTATGCTAAGTAATCTATCATCTATCAATTTAGAAAAAAATATGAACTTGTAAATCAATTTCACTTCTTTTGATATAAAAGGTTTTGACATACCAAAGAAATTCCTTTTGATGGATGTCAGATTCCTTTGTTCATTTAAATTCCATTATTAAAACACAAATTTCATCTGATACACATTTTGTTTTACTGCTTTCAAAGCTTTTATTACTGTCATAGGAAGTAATGTTTAGGTACTAATTAGTCTCTAAATTGCTCAGACAGTTAAACTGACATCTGTAACACATTTAAATACTAAACACTAAATTAAGATATCAAAATCCCCTAAGACATGAGAAATAGGTATGTGAACTCCATTTTCAAAACTTAATCAGTGAAAAAAATGTAAATATGTTAAAGTCATCAAAATGCTGATATTTTGGATTACCAAGAATAACTAAAATGTATGAATTATCATATAGTGTCCAACATCTAGGGAGTAGTGTTAACCAAGCATTTACATTTGTTAAATTTCCAAATAGACTTTGGAGTTTATATTTATTTTAGAGTTTGCTTACAAAATAACCATTTTTATTTCAGTTAACACTCCCAATGGAGGGTTAAAGTCAGTATACCTGTATACATTTTCTGACTTTTTTTTTAGGTGACTTAATTTTCTATTTCACTTTAGACGGTCTTGAGTTTTTTAATAGATGGGACATAGTCACCATCAATATTATGCTGGATATTTTTTTCCTTCTGTTTTTGCTGCTACTGAGGATTGAACCTAGGGACTGCACATAAACTAAGCAAGTAGTTTGCCACTGAGCTACATCCTTTGCTCCTTTCTTCCCTATTACAATGCTTTTGTGAGTTCTAGATATGATGTTTTAGCAAATATATTATAATTATGGCTATGAGTGATTATGCTACAAATTCATCAAACACATGTTCATTTTCTTATTGTGGAGAACATGGGCAGAAATAACTGTCAACCATCCATGCAACACTATTGTGAACAAAGGAATGTAAGCAGAAGTTCAGAAGTGATAAGTACCAAACACCCAAGGCACATTTCAGTTTATTTTTGTATCCCACAGTAACAATGTGTTCCCTTCAGTGAAGCACAATCTACATCACCCCAGTTACTTGTTCACATATAGCTAAAACAATCTTGTAAGTATTACATGCTAATTGTTATTGACATTCTAGTATCCATGTACTTTTGCTCTCTTTCTTTTTTTAAAATTTTATTATTGTTTATGATTGCTAGACCTAGCTTAGGCTTGTTTCTGGCTAGTTCTTTTAATTTAACCTGTTTCTCTTTAGCTACCTTTTGCCTTGGGGCTTTTTACTTTTCTTTATTTCTGTATCTTTTACTTTCATTGCTTCTCCTATCTTGCTGGTAGATGCATGGCTTCTGATCCTGGGCATGTCCCTCTCCTTCTCCAGTTCTCTTCCCTTCCTCTTCTTCTAGGACCTAGAATTCTCCTATTTATTCTTTCCCTGCCAGCCATGCCTATCCTTTTCTGCATAGCTATTGGCTGTTCAGGTTCTTATTAGTAGACCAATCAGGTGCCTCAGACAGGCAAGGTGAAACGAATGCAAAACATCTTTACATAATCAATCACATATCCTTACAGTGTCAAACAAACACAGCATAAACAAATGTAACACATCCTTACACAGTTAAAGTAATATCCCACAGCATAAAAAATGTAGCACATCTTTGCCTAGTTAGAATAATATTCCACACTTTCTCCTTTTTTTGTCCAAAAAGAAAGGGTTTTGACTTTAACATAGTAAAGCTATATATAACAAGAACAATTATCAAGTAAGGATTACATTTACAGTATCCAGTCCATTTGCATTTGGCAAATTGGGAGAAATCATTCTGCTATTTATTCTATCTTGATGAGTCTAAAGCTCTGTTCCTAATTTATCTTCTATCACAACTAAGGAAAACTGTAACTATATCTATTTAGTCTTCAACTCCATCAAAGACCCCAGAAGCATATAACATTACCTGAGTAAACAGGAAGTGCAGTGCAAGCCACTTCCAAAATTATATAAATGGCAGATGTCTGACTTCCTGGACAGTCACTCAAGGTTCCTCTGGAACATTGGGGCGTCCAGTAACATCCAGAAGTTAATGTGTGATTTTTAATGAATACTCAAAATGAATAGAAATACCTTATTTTAGCAGTCTTTTAAATTATTTCTTGCTTTTTTTGGCTCTCCTTATCCATTTTTTATTTCCTCCAGTATTATCATGAGTGTGATCCCCCTTTCACTATCTGCTAGATGACTAATGTACAATAGTCTAAAGCCTCGCTTGTTCTGGATAAGTAATCATACATGTCATTGTATATAATATGATTTATTTTTGGTACTCTTGATGTTACAATGATTGTGCCACATTATATAGGCATGCCTGCATTTTGCTTTTTGCCCACACAATAATATCTCAATAAAATCACACACTTTAACTGATAAATTTGGCCTCCTGATACAAGCCTTTAATCACAGCACTTGGAAGGCAGAGTGAGGCTGATCTATATGAGTTCAATATCTGCTGCTTGGTCTACAAAATGAGTTTCAGGACAAGCAGGGTTACATAGTGAGAATCTTTCTGAAACAAAACAAAACAAAATAAAAACCACAAACATAACAAAAACACAAAAACAAAACAACAAAAATAAAACCACCACCAATACTGAGATTACTATTTCTCAGGCACTATCAATACTTACTTTTATTGTAGGCAGTGTGATAGTTCATTACTACTATGTCTTTGATACTTTCACATGTATATTTTCTTTTGTAGAACTCTCTTTCAATAAGATGCCTATTTACATTTTTTGCATTATATGCATTTTTCATGTCAATTTGTTAGTATATTTCCTATTTTATAGAAATTAAGCAGATATGTTTTCTTTTTCTTATAGTCCAACCTGTGGATTGATTTATGGTATATTTTGGCATATTTGATATTTGAAAATGCCTTTATCTTTCCTCTGATAGTTTTTTGGCTTCTGCCACTATAGAAATTTATTATTTGTGTTTATTATTATTATTTCTTATTTACCATTGCTTATTATTATTATTATCCCATTGTATAAGATTTTTCAAGATATTTTGATGATTTTAATTTTAACATTTATATTTATTAAATATCTGGAATCCATGTTAATTTATTACAATGGGAGGATACCAACTTTTTTTTCCTAGTGTACTATAGATTATGTCTCCTTTATTTGATAATATTTATATTCCCTCTACTAGCCATGTTGTCTGTTATAATCCTAAGCAATATTAGGCAGTTCTATATTCGTTATCTATTAACTTTTCTATATTTGTCTACATTGTATGATACATGATCTAATGAATACCCACTGTTTAGCTTCATCCATTAGAAATATTTATTTGTTGAAAATACAGAAGTTCTTAATCTCAAGGTGCTGCTTGAAATACAGCGGAAGATTATCTAAATTAAACACTGCTATAAAAATGCTGTAGCTATGGCTATATAAGCTGGATCTAGTGAAATAACATTGATAAAGGTCCTTTCCATCAGACAGAATAGATAAGAAACTTATTTTTAATTAGTATCATTCTTTTGATAAGAAATCCAACTTCTTGATGTGTTTTAATCCATCCCTTATTTAATGTTTTCTTAATGCAGTTGTTGTTTGCTTCCAAGTTGTGGCTTTGGCCATACTATTCACTGGCTGATATTCTCAATATAAGATGTTACTTCATTTGTTTTCGATGTTGATAAATTTTGCATGGCATTCTTTGCACAAGTTGTGGGAAAGTTTGAATAAGTGTATGTATCACACTGCTTCCATGCACCTTGCTCACATGGTTTGACTAAAATCAGAATTCGTTGGTGATGCTAATGAATACATCTGTCAGATTGTTTGTATGAGTCATTGAGCTCAGTGCTTAATTTGATTCTTTGTGACTGTTGTTCTCTATATCCTGCTGGATGAAGCAAAGTCCTTGGATTTAGTTGAACATAAGACTGGTTTGGAGGCAGTATAGCTTCCACTGTAGACTCTGTGAAGTAATGGGGCAAAGTTGAGATTCAAATGCTTTAAAATTACTATGAAAACTTCTTATTTTGATTACTGACAGAAAAGATACTCTACATGTGTTTTCCTGTAATCTTTTTATTGAAAAATTTTCATGCAATATATTCTGATCGTGGTTTCCCCTCCCCAACCTCCTCCCAGTTCTTCTCACCCAACTGCACACTCTTTCTTTCTATCTCTCTTTAGAAAACAAATGGGCAAACAACAACAAACTAAACAAATCATTATAATAATAAAACTCACAAAGAACCAATTATCTGCTCCGTGAAAAGTATAATGTATCTTTTGTTGCTAGTTTGGTTTTCCCTGAATTATTAGATTAATTGGTGGGAAACCATCATCTTGACAGTATTGACTGGCACTGTCCAGTCACTTGTAAAAGTTGTTTTTAATATTATTGTTTGTTAATTATTTTCATGAATCCATCACATAACATTTCTCTGAATAATTTCTTTAAAAGAGTAATGCTTTTTTAAATTGTACCAGATGCCTAGGTGATTTCAAATTTAGTATAAAACTGGAAATACTATTATTTATTTGGATATTTAATATGGTAAAATATTAGAACAGTTCATTACTTTTGTGTTTTGTTTCTTTCATGTACACATTTAATGTTTTATGTTTGCTTTATTATCTCAATTATTAAATACAAAATAACTTTTATTACAATGGTTTATATTATTATCATATAAAACTGAAGCCCATATACAAAACTATAACTCAGTATAACAGATCACATTCAAAGTGTACATTAAAACATTTTTTACCAAGAACACTTTCATATATTCAATAATAAAATCTTGATTAGGTCATTTAAGCTTTACAGAAGTGATTACTAATCTCTGATTATGTGATGTTATTAAATTTCATGTGAAAAAAGAGAGTGTTTGTATTTTCATCCTTTCCCCCCACTGTCCCTCTTTCTTTCCTTCTCTCCCTCATTTCTTCCTTCCTCCCTTCTTTCATTCCTTCTCTTCTTCCCTTCCTCTTTCTTTGGAAAATATTTGCTTTTGCAATCTAAAGCCTATACAACAAATGCATCCACAAAAAGCACTATGTGCTCTGACTTTTTTCCTAAGCAGTTTTTGCCCAGGTATCTTCTTGACTAGCATCCTCACCCAGCTGTGAAATCCGTGGATTAGGCCTTGTTTCACACAGTTCTACTACTATTTAGTTTGATTCCTAAATCTGAAATGGAAATAGTACCTTCTATTATTTTATGTTAACCCTCAAACAAATGTTAAAATTATTGTGTTTATGAAAAAGCAAAATCCACTTTTTACCATAAACACATGGAGCTGTCAGGTAGTTTTACCTGTATCTTAAATCTTCTATGTTTGATAAGTTAAATTTAAAACATAAATATCAATCCATCTCCTGTCATGACACTATTAAGTTTGGCCAATTCTCATTGTTATTGATCCATACATATTAGATTTCAGAAGCCACTGATTTTATAGTAGGAACGTGCTTTTGTATTCTGCAATGAATCTCAATCTAGGAATAATTTCTAGACAAAAATATGAAAATAAATAAAATGCTATAATATTTTATCAGAAGGCATTAAAGCTCCTTATAGACAATAAGTATTTTAGAAGGATTTATTTTAATTTTATGTGTATGTGTGAGTGCTTGTATGCCCTGCATGTGTGCCTGATGATCATGGAGGCCAGAGGAGGAACAAGAGTTTTACATGGTTATGAACTTCCTGATGTGAGTGCCCAGGTCTTCAGTAAGAACAGCAAATACTCTTAACTGCTGAACCTTCTCTCCTGCACACTGCCACAAAATGTGGAGATAATTTTAATATTTTATTCCACTTTTGGTATCCCAATGTGTTTGATCACATTAATTCAGAAAACTGTCCAGTTTCATACTTAATAAACCTTAAAATAGTTCCTTCAATGTTTACATTTTATATAATATTTCAATCCAATCCAACACTAAGTATCTCATTTTTATTTTCTCTGCTAATTTAAATTTTTAAATGCATATACAGTTAGTTATTAAAAATTCAGGAATTAAATAATTATGAAAATGTAACAGACAAAATGAAACAGAACTAAAGGAACATACATTTAAGTACAACTATGAAATAAAAATAATAATCTAGATAAATTGTGACACAATAATGAAATGAACACTGACTAGGACTTAGTGACACCTATATCAGAAGGTCAGAGCATAAATACAGAAATATAGATGTCAGCATAGAAGTGTACATGATTATGGACAGTGAGAATTCACTGCATCCATTCACATTGTTCTTGAAGAAGTAAATAAACAGAAGCACTGGAGCAGAGTTGAATATATACAGCAGGGGAGAAAACCCTTCGTAAGAAGTCTGATTCTCTAGAATGATCAGAAAAGAAAGCTTTCATTACAGTTATACACAAATGTAGTAAAAGAAATATTTGTAAATAAAAATGAAAGGACATTTTCCCTGCATCAATGGCAAGAGTAAAATAAAAGTGATAAAAACTGCACTTTCCTAAGAGTACAGTTTGGCAGAATACACATATTAGATGAAGAAGAAAATGGGAAAATTCATACACTGAACTTAACTAATGTTCAGTATTCAAGTCAAGTAGTACATTCCATGATTTTCTAACAATGGAAATATGGGATGAAACTTACTAAATGGGGCTTAAATTTTTTTAAATAACAAAGTCAATACAGGAGATATCCAGGAATCAATGAAAGATAATTTTTATATGCATTTTTCTATGTATTTATGTCTTATATAATCTCTAAGATCTAAGTCATATATACACACTATGTATATGTATGTATACATAGTCACAAAGGTAACATATAATGCGTACAATAAACTTGTAAAAAATAAATATGTACATACACAAATATTCATATATTAAAGCCTATATATTATGTATAGTAATATATATATATTTGAATATATGAATGTACAAATTTCATGTTTCCAGTTGTGTTCATGAAGTTAGAGTAAATAATTTAAATACATATATGATATAAATATATTCCAAAGAATATATGAAAATGCATTTTTGTATATAATACACATATGATTAACAAAAATTAGTAGCAACGCTCTCAAAATAGTTACATTAAAGAAAAATTTAACTGTAATTTGGAATATTTCTACATTAACTATGAATATATACTGCCAATAAACTTTTGAAAAAAATCACAAAATAAAGGTGAATAAAAAAATCAATATCCTTAACCAATTCAGCTTATGAATTTATTTCATGTATTTATTATTTACTTACCTTCTTATTTATTTGAGACATAGTATTTGTTTATAGCTTACATTGTCCCAGAAATTTAGTGCTGGGCTTATAGGTACACACCACCACATCTAGATCAGCTCAACAATTTAACTTAAAAGAAATACTGCACTAAAATAAGCAAGCAAAAACAATTTCTATAGCCTATATGTTAAGTCATGGTAATCTTTCCTATTTGGTGTCATGGAGAATTACTTATTCAACAAAAGTAATTGTAAAAAAAAAGGAGCACTATAATTTTTATTAGTATATACTAGATTGGGCAAAGTGATGGATTTCATAAACATTTTAATTTATGTATATCATGTACTTGAATCATATTTATGCCCGTATCCTCTTAGACCCTTTCCTTTCTCCAAATAGCCCCCCTTTTATTTAATATCATAATACACCATATATATAATTATATATGATGAAGAAGATATATGAAATATTTGTTTTTCTAAGTCTTGGTAATTTGCTTAATATTTAAAATATTTAATCAGAAGAAACCTCTAGTTTTATCTATTTTCCTGTAAATGACAAAATTTTATTCTTGTTTATATTTAAATAAAGCTCCAATTTGTATATATACCACATTTTTTTAGTGTGTGTTGGGAGTGGGGGTGGGAGGTATGCCTTCTCCTGTGAACATGTTGTATGGAGGCTATATGTTGTTTTTCTCTATCATTCTCCACCTGTCTTTGCATCACATATACAGTGCATGTGGAGGTCAGACCTTCTGGGCCCTGGAAAGCCAGTGATCTTAATATTTGAGCAATCTCTCCAGCCATTCAGTTTACTGTTTTGAGACAAGGTCTCTCACTGAACCTGGAGCTCACGATTTCAGCTAAACTGAATAATCAGCCAGACTCCAAAATCCATATATCTCTTGTAGTGGTATTTGCTCCACCCATGACCTTGGGAGGCAGTACTTTCTGCTGTTGTAGTTGTAGATGACCTCTGAAAAGGAGAGGGAGAAGGGTCACATGATTCTTCTCCCTGCTCCTGCTTTCAAGGTGGTCAGATCAGAGGACAACTTCAGCTGTCTACTCCATTCTGTATTTGTGAGTGTATTTCCTCAATTTATATCTTAGTAAATCCCTATTACCCATTAAATAGACTCATGTGGATTGAAATTAATAGTCTCTTCTTCCAAGTCCAGGAGTTATAGATATATGATGCCAGACTCAAAAGGATAGATAATTCTAGCCTAGTAGTCATTAATTTTCTGGTAGGTATTGTTTAAATTCCAAGTATGGAAAATAAAAGCCTATAGCTGAAAAGTGTTTTCACTCTCACTGAATTTTTTCTCTCAAAAGAATAATGAGGAAAAAAATCTCCTAGGAGGAAAAACAAGTTTAGTTGCTTTAAATTGAGTAACATTATTTTAATGTATAGATTAATTTTTGCTTATTCTACCTCCTTATTTGTAACAGAGTTTTGATTCTGGATCTCTGAATCAATGCCAATTCATCTGTTTTAAGAATAAATGTTGGCATTTAGAAGACTGGATTTCAGACCCAAATATCACCATGGATCAAGTACCTAAAGACTATAAAAGATAAAAGATTAGATTATCAGTGAAATAATGGGAAAGTACTTCAAAAACTTTTTTTAAACTTCATTTTATTTATTTTTAATAAAAATTTAATTGCATCATTTTCACCCTTCTGTTTTTTCTCTCCAGTGTCCTTTACATACTCCTTGCCTTGATCTCTCTTAAATTCATGGCCTCTTTTTTTATTGTTGTTACTAAGACATAAACAAGGAGGACACCAATAGAGCAGGAAGGAGAAATGGGGTGAGGGTGAGGGTCTGAGCCCTAGACAAAGAACTACAGTCAAGTAAAGAATGCTGAGAGTAGATCCTTTTTAAAGAGTATATGGAAATTAAGTTGCAGAATTTTCTAAGCTTCTAGGATGGAATTACATTTATTCATTTAATCAGATAATACATAAATACCAAATTCACAGGTTTGAAATAGGTTTAAAATAAATCAATGGTTGTGTCAGACAGTTGATTAATATATTCTAGTATAGTTTGTGTAAAAATGATCTGTTGTGTTGAAATTGACAGATATAGGGGGAGGGGTATGGCTGGTAGCCTGCTTGACTTTATTTACTCTGGGAGCCTTGAAGCAGCTTTAGTTATCCTATTCAGTACATTAAAGTCTTAGTTTGCAGAACAGGATTCTGAGTGTATTTGTGAGTGTATTTCCTCAATTTATATCTTAGTAAATCCCTATTACCTGAGGCAGCATAAATATCCTAGAACGCTTTCCAAATTCTATTTATTTAGCAAAGTGTAGGAAAATACAAAGAACAGAAAGGACCTGGGATATGTCTGGAATGGTAAGTGGGCATCTTTGAGTAGAGCTTAAATGTGTTGAACCAGAAAACAGGATGGAACCTCAGAGAAGAAAGAAAACTATCCTTACTTAGAATCAAGAAGCATGGAGCATTAAAGACATGCTGTTAGTTCATGCTCCTCCTCTTCTGTGTATGGCTAAATATCATTGTTAAGATTGAGGGTGATTTCAGAGCCAGTTGGATCTCTGTGAGTTCGAGGCCAGCCTGGGCTACCAAGTGAGTTCCAGGAAAGGCACAAAACTACACAGAGAAACCCTGTCTCGAAAAAAAAAAAAAAAAGAGAGTGAGGGTGATTTCTACTTTCAGACACATGCACTTACACTAAGCCAAAGAAGGACACTGGGGAGACTGGTCATTTTGATCAGTCTTTATTTGCTAATTAAATTTCATCAAATTTAAGTTTCTATTTATTCTTGTGTATTGAGAGATGTGTTTCTTGATTGGTACACTTTAAATGAATGACTTTTAGTTTTGTAATAAAGACATCCATGGATTAGAACATAGACAAGAGCCTTGGAGAATTATTTATATCTCAAGAAAAGGGATTTTCTATTGTAAATCTTCTAATTAAATGTTCTATATGATCTATGAACAGGTCTATCAGAGGCCTACATACAGGAAGAAATATGTTCAAGTCATTCAAAGGAGATTATTAATGCAGGTTTTGGTCACTCAAAACTCGTGTACTATTTAGATTAAAAGGAAAAAAATTAAAATTTCATAGGATAAGAGGAAGTAGGGAGCACATCTTTCACGTTTTAGCTTAGGCATCAATTTGATTATTTAAAGGTATTCTGTGACTCCAAATCTTTCCTATCTTCATCTTGTTCTGAGACCTTGAATAGCCATATGAATCATTATTTTTCAAAATCTGCTTTTGTAATTTCTGTTTTAAAAAGTATTCAAACTTCACAAATACATAGAAAAGAGGAAGAGGAGTGGGAAAAGCAAGAGAAGGGTAACAAAGGTGGAAGACCAAAAGAAAATCAGACATTGTTTTATCCTATTTGTTTTAGAATTTATCATCTCATGCAGCTACCTGTAGTTTTCCTATCATAGTATGATCATTTGTAAAACTGAGGATAATAATGCCCAATTATGTTTTTGTGAATATGGATTGAATTAATGCATCTGCCTTTGATACCCATCTTACCTAAATGTCCAGTATATGACAAGCACTCTAAAAATGTTAATCAGTATTCTCTTAGGTTTGAAACAGACATTGTAGAATTGTATTTAATGTTGTGTGAATCTTAGTAGCTCCTTGGTTTAATAACAAAACCACTTATGCCAGACACTAGGTAGTTTTCTTCCAATACTTTTTTCTTTTCCTCTACCAGTAACTAAACTACATGTACTATCTCTTTTCCCATAAAGTGTTTAGCTTAAGACACGTAAGCAGAAATAAAATATTCTATTTCCCAAACTAGCCCATTCCAATGCCCTTATTTTGCTTTTGGCTGGATGGTAGCAGAAGAGTATAATCACCCAGAAAGAAACATTGTGAACACAGGTGAGCTAGAAGATAGGGAGCCTGAGATCATGAATCACTACATGAACAAAAACTACATACAAATTGTAAACATTAATTTTACACATATTTCTAAGATAAGGTTCCAGTATTTTAAAACAATTCAATTTTAGATTCATCAATTAGAGTGAGTAATATTATTTGAATTAATTTAGAAACTGATAATTTGAAACACAGTGCTTTTTAAAAAATCCTTAAGATAAATAAAGGGACTTTGTTTTGGGACACTAGAAGGGCAGTTAAATCAATATTGTAGTGAGCTCTACCTGATGTTGTGAGAAAACATTTAGTGAAAATGATACTTGCAATACATTGAATGGCCATGATAATGATAGGTTAACATTTAAGGTTCACTTTTTATAAGGTATTATTAGGAGATAAGATAGTGAAATAATTGGCTGACATGATAGCAGAACTTTAGCAAATATAGATACATTCAGTCCAGGAATTTAGGACCACAAAGAGTTAGAAAAGCTGACTTAGTCTAAGTTTAAATGAGTAGTAGGTAAGAATTTAATATACATTGAATGAAGAGCTCAGTAGGACTTCTCATTTGAGCAACATAAGTCATTTTTTAGGTAAGATTAAGTTATACAGCATTTCCACTGATTTCTTCAGAGAGAGAGAAAGAAAGTCAAGTTACCATACATTAAGTTGATAAATAGAAAGAGACACTGCTGTGCTATTAAAATTTTAACACCTGTGTCTCAAAAAGTACATAAATAGAAACCCATGATTTATAGTATTTTCCAATGTATGTGGTATATCTACTCTTGCAACAGCTAATTCCAAGCTATCAACATGATGTCAACTGACACCTTAATTATAAAAAAAAATACCAATTAGTCCCCAGAAGGCAGTAGTGCATGGTTACACCACACAATACAGGTATATATTCAATAACTACATCATATTCTATCTGTCACGAAAACTATTTCAATGTACTTAAAGACACTGGAATCATATAGAAAATAATCCTTTTAAGTGTGTGAGGTGGGATGGTTAGATAACCAATAATATTTTGGCTCTAGAATAAGAGCCAAATAAACAGCAACAATCTTTTTTAAAAGTTTCATGGCAGCAAAAAACAAAACAAAACAAAACAAAACCCATAATCCTCAAAGCCTGTTCTGGTAGAGAACATGACATGGATGGAACCTTTAAAAAGGCAGAGGTAGAAGCAGTATCTACTAAAAATACAAGGAATTTGCTATCAACAAAACAAAATAATCTGTCATCAAAGAGCAATTCTAACTACCAACATGTATAGAGATTCATAATACCTTCTTCTCATGGTTATCTTATTCCTATGTATGAGTATTGCTGAGTCATCTCATATTTTCTTAATTTAAATGGAAATATTTTTTCTAGGTATTCTGTTCTGGCACCACAATTGTATACTGAGTATTTATGAAGGGAAATAGTCACATTAATTTTCTATTGATATTATAAGACCTCATCAAATTCAGTCATCAAAGACAACATACATTTGTTATCATACCACTGTATCCATCCTCAGCTCCACAAAAGAAAAAAGAAACAGACAAACAAAATAAAAACACTATCTTACCATTTTAAAGGATAAATGATCAGTACTGGCATTACCAAGACAAAGTAAAATTATTAGGGCTACATTATTTTCTAGAGACTTTATGTGGGAACATAGTTTCTTGCCCATTCCAATCTCAAGAAACTGTCCAAATTTCCTAGTTTATTCTACATTGTTACATCTTAAAAATTGCAATGATAGGTTTAGTCATCATATCATGGTCTTGCTTCATTCGTATTTCTTCCTCTCTGACTTAGAGTATTGTAACTCCTAATTCTGTTTCTACTCCTAAGGGCCTTTATTATTACACTGGATTTTATCTTAAAATTAGTTTACTAGAAAACTTAATTCCATCTGCCACCTTTATTATCCTTTGTTACATACCTGGATTAGTTATTTATCTACTGCTGTGATAAAATGCTATGACCAAGGGAGCTTATAGAAGAAAGAATGGATTTGAGCTTAGAACTCCAGAGGATTAGAGTTCATGATAGTTGGGAAAAGATATGGCATCAGCATAATGAAACTGAGGGCTCACATATTGAACTGTAGGCATGCACTGAGTAGAATCTTTAAACTTTCAAATGCTGCTTCCAGTGATACTTCCACCAATGAGACCATATCTCCTAAGCCTTTCTAAACAGTGTCACCAACTGGGGACAGAGCATTCAAATGCTGGATACTATATTTCTCATTCAAACCACTAATATTCCTTGTTTCTATGTCTTAGGAGTAAATATCTCTGGAGGAAAAACAGAAATGGATTGGGATTATTTTTCTCCATTTTACAATGACAAATTTGCTTTTCTGGCTAGTACATCTCTAAATAAGAAGGAACTGCATGCACAAGGTACTGCACATCTGGAGATATCAGACTTGGATTTAGGCAAAATCACTCACTGAGGTTTGAGGTTTCTGTTTTGGGAGCATGCTCTACATAGAATATTTTATGGTTGTGTCAGTTGTATTAGCTCTCCACAAAACAATTTTTCCCTTAGGCATCAGACAGAACACATTTTCCTAAGTCATTGCCTTTAGGTGTATCCACATGAATAAGTTCTTTTTTTTTTCTTTTTTTTTTCTTTTTTTTGAGACAAGGTTTCTCTGTGTAGCTTTGCACCTTTCCTGGAACTCGCTTTGGAGACCAGGCTGGCTTTGAACTCACAAAGACCCTCCTGCCTCTGCCTCCCGCGTGCTGGGATTAAAGGCATGTGCCACCACCGCCCGGCCCACATGAATAAGTTCTTAAATACGGAATGTGAATAGAATCAAAATATGTCCCAATTCTATCCCCCAAACTTCATTCATCAACCTAAACACTTGCTCTGTGAATGAAGGCAGTGGAACAAAAGATGACATTGGAAGTGGAAGGGCTATAATCTAGAAGAGATAAGTGCCTAGGTATTTAAAGAATTACTCAAGGTGTTGTTTCTAACATTCTTAGGAGACATAATCACATAGCAAACTACTTGTTTCCCAGTGCTTACAATCTTTCTGCCTCCTCTTATGCAATGATCTTTGATGCTTGGGTATGAGAGTTGTATTGTAGGTGTATCCTTTGAGATTGGCCTCCCCAATCCTGTGTTTTCACTGGCTGTTGTTTCCTGTAATGGTCTGCATCTGTTGCAAGGAGAACTTTCCTTTATATGGGGTAAGGAGTATACTTATCTCTAGGAATAGAGGAGAAAGAATAGAGAAATGATGTGATAAGTAATTTTAAAAGGGAGCTAGAAAGATGACTCAGTTGGTAAGGATACTTACTACCTAGCCTAATCACCTAAGTTTCATACCTGAGAACTCACATGGTGGAAAAAAAGAACCACCTCCCCCAAGTTGTCTTCTGATTTCCACACATGTGCTACCCAACAAAATAAATAAATATAATTTTAAAACTTTTAAAAATTTGTTGACAATATAAAATACACATTTTGAACTTTATATGAATAATGAACAATCTTTTATAAGAAAAAGTTTTAAGGCTTACAACTATTAGTAATGCCATATCTGACAGTTAAAATCAGTGTTGGAGCTGTTTTGTTTGTTTTGTTTTTTGAAACAGGGTTTCTCTGTGTAGTTTTGGTTCCTGTCCTGGATCTTGCTCTGTAGGCCAGGCTGGCCTAGAACTCACAGAGATGTGCCTAGTTCTGCCTAGAGACATGTGCCACCACTGCCAAGCAAGGAATTCTTCTTAATGTAATTACTTCATCTGTAAAAAAGGCTACCTCATTTGGTAATCTAATTAATACAAAAGAAAAATAAAACACAACATAATGCTGTGCTCATAAGCAAATTATTATTAAATTTTTATTATTTAAATTATAAATATTGTGAACAAATAATAAATAGTGATTTGTACATACATAAAACAAAAACAGGAGTCAGTTTCTTTTGTTCATTAGAAATAATCACTATAGGAGAAAAGTCACCAAGACAAAAATCTCCATCAGAGCATGAGAGAAGTGGCACTTGCCTTCCTTGTGTACTATTACCATTCAGCTTTTGCATTCCACTGGAAAATTCTTTCGTCAAAAATTTAAATTACCCTTTAAGTACATTGAATTGACTGATGAATTATAACATTACTTACCATATACCTCATCTCATTGTCTCAACACATAAAGCAACCAGCCAATTAATCTATCCAATAAATATTCATTGAACAGGCACCAAAGTCTAATTTCTCCAGAAAATTTCAAAAAGTAATTTCCCTTCTCATTATGCTCATGTCTAATATAACTGCTATTCTTTCCAAAGCATTTCCATGCATGTAACTATTTATAGTGAATTAAACAAGTGAAGTATGCAAAATACTCTCAGCTTTTAATGTTTATTTCAACATCTTGAGTTCCAGCAAATTACATTTTAACTTAAATATCGTCAATGTCATTTTCTCGTTTTAAATATTTTCAAGTATTTTTAAAGTATGACTTGCTCAAATTATATAAGGGTTACACGTATTTTACACTATGAATAAAAGAATTCCAAGCATACATAACTGAAAAGGCACTTAGAAATTTTGATAATTTTGATTATTTAATCCAGCCTCTTAGAAAGATAAAAGTTGGGAGTTTTCATTAAAGCAAAATAATCTGAAGAAATAAAATTGTCAATCAACAGGCTTGTCTGAGTTCCATGATGCCAAAAATGATTGAGCTGATTTTATACTTTGAATTGACAGTGTGGAATATTTTACTATTGACTGGAACTAGTTGATGTTTTGGCATAATTTAGAGACAGTTAAAGCATCCTAAGCAGATGAAACTTCCATCTTATTTTCAAATACATGTGAAAATGATTTGACAACTGCATTCGGAAATACATTATAACATTTGATGATTGTCACTCTTTAGAAAGACCATTTAGTTCTATTTAAATCTTGCATTTTTATTTGAAAATCTGATTTTGTCCTTACTCTATTTCTAATAAAATCTGAGAACATGCATTGTATTTCTGAAGTAAAATCCTTTTGACCTAATTTATCATGTTCTTTTAATTCTTTTAGTTATTAAATATGGATATTAGATTTATATATTGATCCTTTGGGTTATTTTATGCATATTTATAATCTCATGTTCATAAGACATTGCACTGAACATATGAATAGACAAACACCTTTAATATGCATTTTATCATAATAGAAAATATACCTGACCCATCACTGCCATAGTTGCCCACCAGCAGGGAAGACTCCTATGGGCAGGCTCCCCCACTAAAGCCCCCCATTGGACCCTTCAATCTACAAGACCCACTCCCTGCACCAAACATATCCATCTCCCTGCGACCCCAGTGGCAACCTGAGACACGGAATCAGCCAGTTCTCATTGGACCAAGAAGTGAGTAACTCTTCTCCTACCCAGAGTCCTGCCTCTAGGACCTAGGTCCTGGGACACAGCCAGTACCTAGGAACCACACCCATTTCTGCCCCTGTTGCCAGCCAGCAGGGAAGACTCCTGCGGGCAGACTCCCCTACCAATCCCCCCATTAGACCCTGCAATCTACAAGACCCACACTTTACCCCAAACATTCTCATCCCCCTATGACCCCAGTGGCTCCTGAGAAACAAACACCATCAGCTCTCATTGGACTGAGAGTGGCTTCCTGAGAAACAGAATCCCCCAGCTCTGATTGGACCAAGAGCAGCTCCCTAAGACAAGAATCCTCCAGCTCCAATTAGACAAAGAGCTAAGATGGACCCAGATTGGTCCCTGAGACATAGACAAAACAAGCACAGATTGGACCAAGAGCAGCCCGCTCAGACACAGGCACCCCTTGCACGTATGTGGAGAAAGATATGGGTAGATGCCCGTGCAAAAATACATACAGCAACATAAAGAGCAATATGACATCAGCAGAATGTAGCAGTTCTACAACAGCAATACCTGAACATTACAACATAGAAGAAGCAGAAGGAAGCAACCTTAAAAATAACTTGATGAAGATAATAGAGGTCTTTAAAAAGGAAATGAAAATTTTCTGTAAAGAAATTGAGGAAAAGACAAAGAAAAAATTGAAAGAAATCAATACATCCCTTAAAGAAATCCAAGAAAACCATGAAAAAGCAATTATACATGTGAAGGAAACAGTTCAAGACTTGAATATTGAAATAGAAATAATGAAGAAGACACAAACTGAGGGAATGCTGGAAATATAAAATATGAGTAAATGAACAGGAACTACAGATACAAGCATAATCAACAGAATACAAGAGATGGAAGAGAGAATCTTTGGCATAAAGGATACAATAGAGGAAATAGATTCATCAGTCAAAGAAAACACCAAAGCCAAAATAGTCATAGCACAAAATGTCTAGGAAATCTGGGACTCCATGTAAAGGCCAAACCTAAGAATAATAGGGATAGAAGGAGAAGAATAACGACTCAAAGGCACAGAAAATATATTGAAAAAAATCATGGGAGAAAACTTTCCCAACTTAAAGAAGGAGATGCCTATAAAGGTAAAAGAAGCCTATAGAACACCAAATAGACTAGACCCCCCCAAAAAAGTCCCTTTGCCACATAATAATTAAACCACTAAACATACAGAATAAAGAAAGAATATTAAGAGCAGCAAAGGAAAAAGGCCAAGTGACTTATAAAGGCAAACCCATCAGAATAACACCCGATTTCTCAATGGAGACTTTGAAAGCCATAAGAACATGGACAGATGTAATGCAGACACTAAGAGATCATTGTGGTGGTATTGTATTCCCCAAAATATTGTGTACCCTAATAAACTTATCTGGGGTCAGAGAACAGAAAAGCCACTAGATACTTAGGATAGGCAGTGGTAGCACACACCTTTAATCCTAGCATTCCAGAGGCAAAAATCCATCTATTCAAGGATACAGTCAAGCATGGTGACTCACGCCTTTAATCCCAGGGAGTGAACCTTTAATCCCAGGGAGTAGGGGTAGAAGGCAGAAAAGTATATAAGGCGTGAGGACCAGAAACTAGAAGCTTTTGGCTAGTTAAGCATTCAGGCTTTCGAGAAGCAGTTCAGCTGAGATTCATTCTGAATGAGGACTCAGAGGCATCCAGTCTGAGGAAACAAGATCAGCTGAGAAGTTGGCCAGGTGAGGTTAGCTGTGGCTTGTTCTGTCTCTCTGACCTTCCAGCATTTAACCCAATACCTGGCTCAGGTATGATTTTATTGATAAGAACTTTTAAGATTCCTGCAACAGACCATGGATGCCAGCCTAGACTAATATACCCAGCAAAACTTTCAATCACCATAGACGGAGTGAACAAGACATTCCAAGACAATGCCAGATTTAAACAATACCTATCCACAAATCCAGCCCTACAAAAAGCACTAGAAGGAAAAATTCAATGTAAGGAAGTTAGATGCATCCACAAAATCACAGGCAATAGATAGCCTCACAGTAGTAAATCCCAAAGAAGTTTATACATGCGCACTACCACCAAAAAATAACAGGAATTAACAATCACTGGTAATTAATATCCCTTAATATCAATGGACTCAATTCTCCTACAAAAAGACACAGGCTAAAAGAATGGATAGGAAATCAGGATCCATCCTTCAGCTGCATACAAGAAACACATTTCAACTTCAAAGATAGACACTACCTCAGAGTAAAAGGCTGGGAAAAGACTTCCAATCATATGGACTTAAGCAAGCTGGTGCAGTAGCTATCCTAATATCCAACAAAATAGTCTTCAAACTAAAATCAATCAAAAGAGATCAGGAAGGACATAACATATTCATTACAGGAAATATCCACCAAAATGAAGTCTCAATTATGAACATTTATGCCCCAAATATAAGGGCACCCACATATATAAAAGAAACATTACTAAAGCTTAAATCACATATCAAATCCCACACATTAACAGTGGGAAACTTCAACACCCCACTCTCACCAATGAACAGATCTACCAGACAGAAACTTAACAGGGAAATAAGGAAACTAACAGATGATATGGCTCAAATGGACATAATATCTATAGAACATTCCACCCTAACAAAAAGAATATACCTTCTTCTCAGCACCCCATGGAACCTTCTCTAAAATCAACCACATGCTCCGTCACAAAGCAAATCTCAACAGATACAAAAAAAATTGGAATAACCTC
>CABHPQ010047273.1:0-12006 GCA_902168405.1 Peromyscus aztecus
AGAAGGAAAAGAAATTAAAGAATATCTTAATATTTCAGCTTCTTGGGGCATGTGTTGTAGCTCAATAGCAAAGTCCTTTGACTACATGCTCAAGGTTCTGGACTCAATTCCAGGGAATCATTGTACTACATGAAACTCCTCTTATTCAGAGTATCTTATTAGTAAGTCAAAAGATGATCTGCGTATTTAAGACTCTTTTATTTGAATAGTCTGTAACTTAGAGTCAAAGTAGTCTGATATAGACAATAAATCTTATTTGTGTATGTGATCATTTATTTAGGTGCCAGGAAAAAATATGAGACAATCCCAAAATACACAAGTATGTGGCAAATGTTCTTTGGATTTCTATGTTATCTCTTTTAACATTATACTATGTACAGAGTTCTCATCTTTAAATCATGGAGGAATAAAGACCTTCTGACTGCAGAAAAAGTTGGTCATTATCCTTTTAAAGGGTATATACATTAGTAACTTTCTCGATGAAGGGCATATGTTCTCTTTCACTTGATGACCATTAAAATACTTGAACTTTTAAACAAAAGATGTAGCAGTTATGATACGTTTAACTTTCTTTACTAGAAGGTTCCATTCTAAACGGTAATTTGTACATACATGTGCACGCATATATCTTGAACACAACAGTCTTCATTTCATATTCATTATTCATGTTAATGCTATCAAGAAGAAGACTGAAATACAACAAACGTCAAAGTCATGCACTGAGGACTACTAAGCAGACTTTTCACGTGGCTTTTTTCTTTTTCTATTTTCTATTTTTCTATAGGAAGTGCATTCAGAAAAACACAGCTCTGATTGCTGTTTATAATGTTCAGATGCAAAGAATCATGTCAATAAGTTAAACTTTCTCCAGGAACTCCACGAGTTGCAATTCCAGAGAAGACAAAGGTATTTCCACTGTACTTGAGGACAGAGGCTCCCTTAGCCTAATTTCTGTTCTGCAACAGAAAAGTGTCTGAGTTGGAATCATGGTTGTATAAATCTAGCTTCTGGAAGGGCTTTATAAAACCAGAAGGAAAGTGAGTGAATGTGGGCTAGAGGTACTTGATGTGCGAGATAAAGACCCACTTTCAGGATAACATGCCTAGTCCCACACTAGCCAGAAAAAAAAAATGCTAATCCATTTTAAAAACATAATCACCTCTGAAATCACCAATACTTCTCAATACAGTTGCAATGAGGACCAAGCCTCGCCATGTGCTTTGGTAGGAACAAGCCATATTTATACAGTAGCAGATGCCACCTCAGGGACATCTAATGAGAGAAAATGTGTCACGGCCTGGGTACATTATCCTTCTATGGAAAAATTAAAAGTTCAGTAGCTAAGGCAAAATGCTCTTAACAGCATTCATTTTTATCAATCCTCCATCTAAGGACCAACTATTTGTATAACAATAGCTGAAATGTTGTTCTAGATATTTCCTCCTTCAGTTTCTATTAGCGTTGTAACAGTGCCTGCTTCTGTTATACATTTTTTCCTTGTGTGTTTCAATCAAAATGTCACTTTGCCGCTGTTCCTAGAGTGCACTTAATATTTTCATTAAAACCAGTAAAACCAAGAAATGACAAGGGTGCAGGTGGGAGCAGGCAATTAAACTCCTCCTCTCCGTATTGTTAAATAGCAGTTGGGGAAAGAAAGAAGCCCCCATTGAACACCTGCCCCTTCTTCTTTGAATGGCAGCTAGCAGAAATCCACTTAACTGGCTATTGTCTGCTTATTTTCCTGACAGATAATGTGAAAAAGCAGGCAGTTATGGGGCCAGTAATTCAGAATTAATTTTCCCTTCACAAGAGTGCTGTGGACACTGAGTGCAGTAATGGTGCCTCCTGATCGGGATTCAGAGGGGTAAACAAGACAATTTGAGATGATGGGCGGGAGATAAAAGCCCTTTAAAGGGCCATTCCTTTTGCCTGTCTGACCTGTGGCTTTTTTTTTTTTGTTGGTACCTTTTATTATTATTTTTAAATGTGTCCCCAGAGAAATTAAGTCTGAAGGCTTAATCACTAAAAGTCTGGCTGGTATGTTTATGTACCTGTGTGTTTACATACACGTGTATATTGAAAGAGAAGACAAAAGGAAGAAGACTGTAATGTTACCCTGCATTTCCCTGCCATGTTAAAAATGTTAGTGGCTGCAAAAGACAGCTGTGAAGCCACACAATATGATTGTTTGTGGAGCTTCCTCCTGTGAGCTTCTACCTCAGTTGAGAAAATTACCACACTTCCTTTAATGAACCAAGACCTTTTGCTAACTTGCCATTATTGCTTATTTCATTCTGATAGAAAACATTCACCCCTAACATGCGTAGCAAACATTGGCTCTCATCAGATCAAATCAAGATTTTTCTCTTGCTCTTATTTCTCCTGTTTTCCTCCGTCTTGGTCCCACCCCCATCTCTCTCTCTCTCTTTCCCACTACCCCCTTCTTCCTTCCTTCTCTATCTTCCTCTTCCCGAATGCTAACCACCCAAATCTTCTTCACAGACCAGCTGAGTGAAGACTCTCTGGGGATGAGGTAAAGAGGAGGATTAGATACAACTTTTGTCTGGCCAGGCTTCAAGACCCCATTGGCAGACAGAGCTTGTGAATTATCTATCTCCCACTCACTGACGCAAACCACTCAGAATAAATCAGCATTGGAGATTGATTCCCACAGAATTGCTTTATTCCTCAGGTAAAATTTATTGATCTGCTATAGCAGAATAAAATCAAAAGAAGACAAGCTATGCTAAAATAGCAAACATAAATCCTCCAGTAAACCCCGGAATCTGCGGTACTTGGTGTTTTGTGCAGAGTACGTCCCTGGGGAAGTCTGTCTTTGTGATGCTTCATTACCTGAGAGAAAACTTACAGAATGCAAGCATCTTGAAGCTCATTCATTACCTTATAAAATTTACCTTTATAAGGGTGGTGTTCCTAATTCACATACCCCAACTAAGGATACATACTTTTACCTATTGCATTTTTTCTCTCTCCTCAAAATATTAATATGGTAATATTTTGTTCATGGAGATAGTACGTGAGAATAAGATCACTGGACGTTTTGTTACTCAAAATACTTGAGTTACAGACTTTCCTTCCACGGAGTCACCCCTTATCTCAAACTTCTCAATACTAATTGCACAAATTTGCTTCATACACACATCACTCACTACTCAGGCAGTCTTTCCTAAATGCCTACCACATGCCTATTTGATGCTCTACCACTCTTAAGTTACTAGGTCCCCAAATAGTGTTCACAGAGTCAAATTCTGTTTTCTGTACACAGCAGAAGAAAGACAACGAATTCTGCCCCTGTAAATATCATCAATTCCCCTTCTTAGCTGTGATCTTTTCAGAGCCACTTTTGAGGCAGACAACAGGGCATTCAGATCAGAAACATCCTAGAATGTGTAGTCTTATATTAGAAACTTAACAGGAGCCATATACTCCCACGGCCGTTTATACCAGCAGCTCTCAATAGAAACTTACCTAGTTACCCTGTTTTGCACACATATCCATATTAGAATAGATTTGGGGAGCTTGGTGTTTAAAATATGTAACCTGGGGCCATGCCAGAAAGCTTAGTGGGTCAAGGTGCTTGCAGCCAAGCCTGATTACCAGAATTCAATATCCTGGGCCTGCATGGAGGTAGGAGAGCTCTGACTCTCTGAAATTGTTCCCTGACCTCCTTACACATGCTGCAGTATGCACATACATGCCCATACATAAATACATACATACATATAAACTTCTCCCATATACAGACACATACACACACAAATCATACAAACATATGCAAGTGTTTAGGGTTCTTATTTTACTTGTCTATTATAATTTTATTTCAAAATGTATACAGGCTCCAACAGGTAGGGGGTTCCCATCAACTAAACATGGTAATACAAACAACATACACCTATTAGTGAATTTCATAGTTATTTCTACCAGTTGCTGATAAAACAGGTGTATGATGGAAGCTGATGGAAATCAGGGGAGTGTTCAGGTATTGTTTGCAGTTAGAAGTGAGAGCCTTTAATATTAGAAAGAATGAAAAAGCTACATCCATGAGACTGCTGTGGATATCGCTCTGTATAAATAAACACTGATTGGCCAGTAGCCAGACAGGAAGTATAGGCGGGACTAACAGAGAGGAGAATTGAGGGAACAGGAAGGCAGAGAGGGAGACTGCCTGGAGCCGCCGCCAGGACAAGCAAGATGTAAGGTCCCAGTAAGCCACGAGCCACGTGGCAAAGTATAGATTAATAAAAATGGCCTAACTATAAGAGTAAGAGCTAGACAATGATAGGCCTGAGCTAATGGCCAAGCAATTTAAATAACGTAAGCGTCTGTGTATTTATTTTATAAACGGGCTCCAGGACTGGTGGGACTTGGTGGGACCCGGAGAGAAAAGCTCTCTAGCTACATGAAACAGTTACCCCTCAAGTTTCAGAGAGGATTATTATTAATAATAAAACAGTTGCAGAATGGCTACTTTTGTGTGTCAGTGCACTGTGAGGATATACATACATGTGTTATGGCAATTCTGCAGTCAGTGAAGCACAGCGTATGGCAGTCATCACCAAGACAGAGATTATATACTATGCTCAGTAGACACATGCCATCCATCACTGCTTTGTGGATAAATCATTCTCACCCAAATCTCCAAGCTTCCTTACATATGAAAGTTAAGATAAGAACCAGGATGAATCAAAATGTCTCTGAATAAGTGTGGTTGCTTGTGGTGTTACTTTCATAATCATTCCAAAAATCTTAAACCTATGTAAATGAAATGTGCCATGCCCAAATTAGAAGAAAACACACTCCTTCCCATATATTAAAAGACAGTGTCTATTTCCATTTCTCTTTCTAAGTCAGCTTAAAAATATATATAAAAAAAAAATTCTAAGGCATCCCAGGAAAGGAATTTGAGACTTACACAAATTTATAGCAACACTCAGTTTATTTAATGGAACATTGTCTGCTATTGGTTATGTTTATCAAATTTCTTTTCGCATGTTGAGTTTCAAAGTATTAATTGCTGTAGATCTTGGAAATTTTTACTGCCCAGAGTTCCATTTGAACTCTATATTATGAGACAGCGAGGCATTGAATGATTAAACATATTTTGATGGCAGTTGTTACAACTAAAGTGATATATTTTATGCCCTTCCTTATTAAAATACTTGCAGAGCTCTCTCCATAAAGGTAATGATGAAACACTACCACCCTCTTCAATATAACCTCGTGTGTAGCAACACACATTTTAATAGAGAAGAAACAATAGGTTACAAGCTGAGAAACAACTAGTTTGTTTGAATGTGGGGACTGATCTCACCCTTAATTTCACCTTTGCTGCTATGACACTTTCAGGGAGTGTGAGTTTTCATGCACAAGATGAAAACATTTTTTTATGTTAAAATATCTTCAGTTTTAATTGACCAAAAGTAATGTCTAAACTTTTAAATATGTATTGATCAAAATTTTGCTTTCAATTTTGAGGTCATATATCTTTTTCAAAGTAGAGGACACCCCCGCTAGCCCCCAAGAAATCCTTTCATGTGTCAATTCTACTCAGTGAAAGTATGAAACAAAGAAAATAGCAGAATCCTGGGCATAACTCATTTCTCTAAAAGCAGTTATAAAGAAAATGTCTGTCTATGTGTATGCACTAACTTTTTCTGAGAATGTCTACCCTGGGTGACATCTGGGCTGATGTATCAAAGTATCATGGACTTGGTAGCTTGTAAATAACAAATTTATTTTTCATATCTCTGGAGGAAAAAACATTGAGAATCAAGGCAGATTTGCTATCTGGCAATACTTTACTTTACTCGTATACTTACTTTTTTCTATGTCTTTAGGGGGATGGATCTTCTCTGGAGGTTTTTTCATAAGAGAACCGTTTCCATCCATGATGTTCCACATCTCTCATGTTCTTCATCTCCCAAAGACCCACCATCAAGTACACCACATGAGGGTGGAGAGGTCACAGATATTCAAACCATAGAATTTCACAACTGCTATCCCCTCCCAGTAATTCATACTTTCTCATAGACAAAAGTTCATTCATCCCTTCCTAAGAGGCCCCACTGTCTTAACCCATTTCAGCATAAACTCAAACGTCTAAAGTCTCATAGAGATATCATCTAAATCCAGTGGAGTGAGACTCGAAAGCTGAGTCATTCTGAGACAGACTGCACTCTAGCTGTGAGCTCTGAAACAAAGACAGGGGTACAGTCAATCTCTAGCATCCTGTTCTAGTTCACAGAAACTTTCAGGAGAACTGGCTCCTCAATTTCTCATGCTCACGTTTCCTTCACAGATTTAGCAAGGTGAACAGGCAAACCAAAGTTGGTCCAACAACACTCGGGTTGTGTGTGCTACTCACAAACATGACAGTAGAAGGAGAAGAGAAGACGCGTCAGGCAGGGTGGGCTCCCCGGTGTGAATTACCAGTCATGATCGTGGCTGCTTGGCTACTGTTGTTTACTCAAATACTTCCGAACACCTGCTGGGGCCCATGTCTCGTGACTCCAAGGATGCCTTCCCCTCTTTATCATTTCTGAGTCAAGTCTTACTGGCCAACAATTTTTGTTTTTGTTGAATGTGACATGTTTGCCTAAATATGTTCCTAAGGTAGATCTGTCTATTTAATTGATGAGATACAATATAGAAAATGGTTCTGAATCTTAGAGTCAATCACAGAAGCTTCTTACTATAAAGAATATTTCCTAAATATATGCAGCTTAACAATTTTAGCATATTTTAATATCCTAAACTGGAGATAGCTTTTTGGTAACACTTCTCATCAAAATCTCATACTCTCTCCTTTACCCTGAGATGAGGGCTTCATTCATAAACCTTACTGGTTTGTTTCAGTCTCACATGATTGTTTAACCATGCATATTATTATTATATATAATAGTATCTAAAAGAAAATTAGAACCAAAGAATGTGAGTATATTATATATAGTCGTTATATTTTAGAGATAGGAGAACAAAAACTGAACAATTTAGGTGATAGGTAAAAGTGAGTTTACTTATCTTTTTTTTTTTAAAGATGAATTTACTCTGTATCCCACGTTTGCCCCTCCAACACAAGATCCACCTGTCTCAGCCTGGAGTGCTAGGATTGTAGGTGTGTACTGCCACACCTGGCTAGTGTGCTAATCTTTTACAATACAACTTAAACAAAATCTTTAAATTTGTAAAGCAAAGAGGCAGAACATAGGTATATGATTTGTATAGCATGGCGACAGTGATAAGGATCATGTTAAGTAGTATCAGACATAATTAACATGATTATAATTTAAGAATGAGCAGGCATGAGAGTAGGGGAGTAGAACCGGGATAATTAGTTCACATTTTACATGTATCTGTGCTAGTTGAATTCTACTTAAAAGAAATAAATGTATACATGCTTATCTTAAAATTCCTAGAAAATTAAACAAAACATATATTCACCATAACTTACACTACCAATAATAAGTTGGAACTTGCTCGGCAAATTTCATTCTAACTTCATTGCTGATTTGTAATTAGACACTGAATTTGTGTCTACCCTTCTTTGTGAAAGGTCACCAGCTCTGACATTCCCCATTTCTATGAGGGAGATGACTCTTTCCATCACTTGAGCTTTGTTTTGTTTGTTTGCAATGGATTCTTGCCATGTAGCCCCAGCTGGGCTTGACTCTGCTCCTCTCACCTGGAGTGCCTAGGATTATAAGCAGGCAGAGCCTCTCTGAGTTTACAGCTGATCTTGACTATAATTTCCTCCCTGGCTTCTTATGAGAATGGAGAGGACACAAAGGCATTTCAGCCCCTGGAGGACACCAAGAAGAACACAGATAGAAAATGTAGAAGTTTTGAATTCAAGTTTGGATTCTATTGTGTTGTCATTTAATTTCTCCCGGCCTCAGTTTCGTCTGTGTAAAGCAGAAGTGATAGAATCCAAAGTTGTTGAGAAGATCAGTAAAACCAGTAGGTAAGGGACTATTTTGTATTGTATGTAATGAAGCACTATTGACAATAATAGCTTACTTGGCATGTTTTCCATGCAATCTGCGTTTTGGTGATCACTATGGTTGTTTGGGGGTGCCTCTGAGTGCTTCCTTTCCCAGTGTCAGCCTGGCAGGAAGCTTTCTCAGTGGAAGCACTGCTATTCTTCTGATTCTAGCCTAATGTAAGGGAAATGGCTGTTTTCTTAGACAGCCCACTTCACCTACACATGAAGAAAAACAATTCTTGACCTTGCTATCTTTTGAATCTGAATTATTTAAATTTACTTGGTCAAAGCCATGCCCTGAGGGTGCTGGAAGTTAGTACCCTTCCCCCTAGGACAAACACCCAAGGAAGAAGAGTGAGTCCTTGTTGCCCAGGGATTGCTTTTAATGGTCATCTGTACACTAAAGTTGTGAATTGTAGCCTTCCTGCCTGAGTCCCAAAGGCAGGCTTCCTTCTTTAAAGTGGTTAAGTAGACATTATTGATGAAAACTCAAGTGAGATTTGACATCAAGCTTTAATTATACCTTAAAGGGCAAGAAAAATAGAAAATAAATTGAAGAGTTGATGACTAAGCAATAATCACAGCCTCCCTGCCTCCACGTGTGTTTTACTCAAGTGCTACCCACTTGGAAGATTGCTATCCATAATTAGATTCTGATTGCTCTTCTTAAGATATTTTATTCAGACAAAGAGAGGGATGCTTCATTCAACAGTCTGAAACTGTGTATTGGCAGTCTCCAGCTCAGCCCCATTACAAGCCCTGCCCAGATGTTTGGCTGGGGCTGGGTCCCACTCTTCCCATTGCAGACCCTGCCCACCAAACAGCAGCATTGCCCCGGAGGATAGTTAAGGTCACCTCCTTGGAAGCAGCCTCATGGTTTCCCCTCTTTCCCAAGACCACTCAGGGATTCTTTGCTCAGTTTAAACCTGGTTTTATTAATTCTGCTGTATTTGGCTTATTGTATTGGGAGAGTTCCCTATGGGGGGCAGGGGCCGGATATTTTACTTATCACTGTGTTTGTGTTTTTTATAGACACACAGACCTGGACTGACCTCCAATGAGTGAGACTGAAGATACCCTTATATTATCCCAGCACTGCTGAGGACATTGATGGTGGCAATCAGAAGCCCAAATTTTAGGAATGTACCACCCCAGTTATTATCACTAACACATCAAAACTATGGCAAAATATACTCAACACATCAACATTTACTTCTCCAATTTTTGACAGTTTCAGCTCTATATTACCACTGAAAAATGTGTGTGGGCAGCCTGTGTGTTTCCAGTCTCTGGTATTATCCAGATAATTAAGCTACTTATATCTAATATATAAGAACTGTATAAAAACACCCACAAAATTCAAGAAGCCCTTTGTAAAACTGTAAGAAATTCAGTGAGTTGAACCACATGCTATAGCTTATATTCATATATATGTGTACATATATATATGTATACTTTCTTATAAATGTGGCAGTGTGTAGTTTGTCTGTTTTTAACACATTGAAAACAGACAAACTACAGCTGAATTTCTCCAATTCTTAAACAAATCATTAGTCATGATGCCTGTGGCATTGCCCTGGACAGTACTTTTTGGCTGAAGACACCAGGAGCACTGAGATTTATCTGTGGCTACTAAAAATGATGATCTCAGAGCTGTGTTGGTTTTAGTGATTGTCTCCTCCCAGCTAAAGAGATTTCAGTTACAAAGCAGGACCACTAACAAAAGGCTGACATGGAAACCCAGGTTAACTTTCATCTTTATACTTTATAGCATGTCCTCAAATTTCCTCAGTGATCAAGTATTTTAAAATTGGAAACCACTTATAAATATTAAAGGAGATTTGATTTTAAATATCAGACTATCATCTAAACAGAGGAAGTTTTGTAATAATTGCTAGGTTCCTGCAAACAAAATGACACTGACTAACTCTGAAAAATGGCTTGTCTATTGGTAGTACCAGTCTCCGTTTTTCCTTCTGTTGACAAGGAGTCAGGGCAGTTGACAGGTCCAGTTTTCCTTGGGCTGATCTGAGACACTTATAGTCAACCAATTTGGAGCACAACGTGCTTTGGTGGTCTAATGCCACCTCCGGTCACATATTAACCTCGTTTTGGCTTAAATGCTCCATTTAAATGGGAAACCTTATCCAGCTGGCAGAGGAATAGCACTCACTTTAAATTGGATATTATTTTGAATTACAGTCAACTCTGTAATTCAATTCAGTGTGATGTGGCTGCTAAAAAGCCAAGGATCTTAGACTGCATTAATAAAAGTGTAATTTCTGGTTTATGGGAAGTAATCGTCTTTCTATATTCTGATCAAACCACATCTGGAGTATTATGTTCAATTACAGGTCAACATTTTAAGGACTGCGACAAATTAGCATATGACCTGAAGAGGAAAATCAGGATAGGGAAGGATATGAAAGTTACTGCCATTCTTGAGGATTGGGTGATGGAAAGAGAGCTAGATGGTATAGAAAATATAATACCTGTCCTCAAATATTTGTGCTGTTGAATGTAAATGAGAGAGAATGTTGACTTGTTCAGGAGATATAGATTAGATTATATTAAATCCACAGATATAGATTATTTATATGAATGAACAAAGACAATGAAATAGAATGGTTTTTAGTCTCTCTTTTGGCCAAGACACAAAAAGGTAGGAACAAACCAGCATGTGGTAAGTATGTCCACATCTCACATGAGATGTCTGACCAGCTGATCTCCATTAAGGAAGTAGATGGCCCAATATACACAATTGAGTTAATATTGTCGTGTTCAAGAACAATATGTGAGGTGAGAAATTCCACTTCTATATTGCTGGAAGAAGCAGTGCTGGCCATCTCAGAAAGCAAAGAGGGGCAAGTGATTCCTGCCGTTGTATGTGACCTCTTACAAGGAGCAGGAATCTTATGTCTACTTCTCTGTGTGTGTCTTGGTGTGTGTGTATGTGTCTGTGTGTAGCTGAGCCTGATGTTAGATCCACATCAGTAAAGCCCGAGTGGCAGATAACTACAGTGAGCTTGACACCCTGACCTGAGACAATAGAACAAGGGAAGCTGCCCTGGGGAGCTAATCCTTTGCTAGATACTGCATAAAGAGGTTTGGCTCCTGGGGTGGCAAGTACAGCTGGAAGGCATTCTTTCTGGTCCTCAGAGAGGAAATGCTTCCGTTCACTGAAAGGGGTACATTTTCTTTCCTACAAACTTACTAAAACACTTGCCAAAGTAAAAGCTCTGTATGCCTGCATCTTTCCAGTGGGGCGTAGTTTTCAAATTTGCAGTAAGGATGGATAAAGGCAGTTCTGGCAGAAAGGTGTAAGCACTCACCATGGACCAGATCTGAGGCTTACAGAAAGAAAATGTCAGCTTGGAATTGTCCTAGAAGGAACTTTGCAAAGGGGCCACTTAGAAAGTCATCGAGAGGGCTGAAAGAGAGGCTGGGAATCCGAGAGCTATCTGAGGAGCTGTGAATGACTAAGAAGAGAAAAGTATCACCATGCTAAAGGAAGTTTATATAAGGCACCCTCACTCACAACACAGGCTCCTGATCTGAACAAGCAAAGCCTTGGAAATTCTTCCAAACCCAGAACCATTTACCTTGAACCATGACAGGCAAAATCCTGGGAGTCTAGAAAAAAGCATGAGTGAGAGAAACAGAGAAAGATAATCATTTTTATTTCATTTCAGGGCTTCTAAGCCAGGGGCAGCTCATTTGGCTGATGGGAACCACAGTAAGGCTAGATTCTTGGTGATCACTCGTGAATGGACATTTAAGACAGGCAATACCCTGGTGCTAGAGCATTCACGAGCATGCAAAGACCTGGCTTAGATCCCTACCACTGGAAAAGAAAATGAATTACAGAAATGAGGCTTTTGTGACTAATAATAACCAAGTTTTTAAAATTTCTATGTAATCATGTAAACAAAGTATAGGAGCTGAAATGTCACCCACATAGCACAGAAAGAATAGGATCCCCAGCACAGCTTGGAAGGGACAGC
>CABHPQ010047288.1:0-18478 GCA_902168405.1 Peromyscus aztecus
CGAGTGCTGGGATTAAAGGCGTGTGCCACCAACGCCCGGCTTAGCTTTTTTTAAACCAACTACAGTGGCATATCTTTATACAGTATAATTAAACATCTCCTAACATTTCTCCTTTTTTATCTAAATAAAAATAAAAGGGTATATACTATTTCAATATACAATAAGAACAATTATCAGGTAAGAATTACATTTGCAATACCCACTCCATTTACATTTGGCAAATAAGAAAAAGTGTTCCATTATTAATCCTATCTTGGTGAGTCTAAAGTTTTGTACCTAATTTACCTTCTATCATAACTAATGAAAACTATAACTACCTAGTCTTCAACTCCATCAAAGACCCTAGAAAGATATAACATTACCTGAATAAACAGGAGGTACAGAGCAAACAAATTACAAAACTGAAAAACAATAGATATATCTGTATGCCTGGACAGTCACCCCAAGGTTGCTCTGTAATGTTGGTGCATCCATCTTGGGTCTATGGGCCTAAAATACCTGATAGACTTTTCTATGAAGCAAGAATTTTTGAAGAGCTGTCCTACCTTGTCTTGGCAAAGTTCAGCAGTCATTTTCTTTTATGTCCTGTTTGTCCGGTTTGCATAGCATATTGTCAGCTGTTGAGACAATGGCAGTTTCCTGTCCAAATGACTAACTTTTGCCACAAAGAAAGCAAACTTCATATGAAGGTTCTTCAATGCCCATCATCCTCTTTTGAAGTAGATTGGTGCTGCCAGGAGCAGATGTGTCTCACTGTCATGAAAAGTCTTATGTTATTATAAAATTTTAAATGGCATATTCTGAAGGTCTTTGAAGTATTTGAAGATCACCAATTGAAAACATACCTAACATGACTATAAGTTTTATTGTTATAGGTGACTAACTATTAACCTGTATTTCTTTATTATCATAAATAGCTTTCAAGAACTAAAACCTTACATTACATTTTTAAATGAACTGTTTAGGTATAATACATTAAACAAGAATGGAAACACATATGCAAAATAACAAAAACTGAAATTTGTATTAATATGCAAAATTCCATACCAATGTAAAATATTTAAGACTAATGGTTGTTCAAAAGTAACTCAACAATCCACCCTTATATCCCATCATTTCTATACTATAACCCCACTTTTTCCATTCAGAAAGAGATCCCTGAATCTAATCTCCTTTGTTCAGCTTTGTTCCTGACCATGACCAATAACAACTTGTAACCAATACCCTTAAATGATGACAAACATCCATAACCCATGAAATGGCCAAAACCCACCTACCCTACTCTTGGGAATGTGGGCATTGTATTCTCTAGACTGCTTCCAGTTGTCTAGGGGTAAGGCATCCTTGGGGGATTCTGAGAAAACTGAGATAATGGTCAAGTCTCATAAAAACTAGAAATAACATTTGTTGTCCAGTCTCTGTGCAATGGGAAACACAAGGCTTACCTGCAGTTGTGGCTAGAATAGTCTGTGAGGCTGGAACATCTCAGTCAGCAGCCTTGAAGCTGTTCTGGATGTAGAACTCTGAGGAAACTGAAAAAGAGAGGCACTCTGAGAGGTTGGATCACCTGGGCAACCCGTTTTCATTGGTATCTGGTCTCCTTGCTCTGAAAACACACGAACTTTCAAACATACATATCTGCATTAACACAAGTATGGAGTGTGTGTTGTACACAAGCCAGCCAAAGAGGACTTTTTGTTTCATGTTTGAGCAGGTAAAATATACCTCATCTGCCTTGCATTTTTCCAAGATTTATTTCTTTATGTCTGAAGCCTAGATTTTTCAGGGGGGCTTTCCCAATCATATCCTATCTCTATTAACCTTGAATGAATCCACAGCTTTTGTTTTCTGTGGAAATGATAGCAGAACCTCTTACCCAAAGCAGTACATTTTCTGTTTTGCATCCCAAAGCAATATATTTTCTGACTTGCATTTTGAAGTTAAGACATCCCTAAAGTTTATAAGCTGGTTTAATTTAGCAATCTCTTCAGAAATACATGGTCTCTCAGCAACTGTCATTCTCTGTCCATTAGCTTTCAAAAATTTTAAAATTAACAAAGCACCATATAAGGTGCAAACTCCCTGCATTATAATGTTTTCCATCCTTACATGGCTTTTTTAAAGTATTTCTTTACTATTGATACTTATTTACAATTTCAATGGGCAACTGCTTTGAGTTCTGAAAAAGCTGATTCTGTAATCATGCATTTGTTAGAAATTATGGCCATCATGGGTATACCTGCACAAATTAAATCTGACAATGCTCCAGCATATGTCTCTGGTAAAATGAAATAGTTTTTAGCTAATTACAATATAAGGCATATTACAGGTATATCACATAATCCTACAGGCCAAGCAGTCATAGAAAAATCAAATCGAACTCTAAAAGATGTGCTAAATAAACAGAAAGGGGTAACAAAAACTCCCAGAAATAGATTACATAATGCTCTATTAACTGAATTTTCTCAATGCTAATGAGAAAGGAACAACAGCTGCAGAGAGACACTGGATAATAGAAAGAAAACTACAGAATTAAATCAGCATATATACTTTAAAGATGTGCTGACCTCAGAATGGAAACCAGGGTATGTGTTACATTGTGGACAAGGTTTTGTTTTTGTGTCTACAGGAGAAGAAAAAGCTATGGATACCATCAAAATTGATAAAGGTTCGACTTGAACAACAGACACCTCTTAATTAGAAGAGGTGATAGTTCATCAACCACCATGAGCATCCAATTTAAACTAAATTATACCACTAACAAATGCTTTTCATTTAATCAGAAATAACTTGCCAAAAGGGAACCTCCCCAAAGTTAGGCTTGGGTAAGGGTTGTTGTTTTTGTCTTTCAAGAAAATGAAGGCCAAGGAATCTGAAGAAGTTTGGACAAATGAGATGTCTGAAGAAAAAGGACAAACCACTTAGAAAAAATGTCCCAAGAAAAAGAGTAAATTGGTCTATTGGTATATCACATATAAAATTTCATAAGTCTTCCTAAATGTTTGTTTTTTTGATCTTCTCTACAGACACTTAACACAAATGGTCTTTATATAATCCAAGTTCAATTAAAAATTAAAGCTGGCTTTGGAGTTGGAGAATGGCTCTATTCTTCTCTAAACCAAAGCATGTTGTTAAAAGGAAAATGCAAAATCTCTGTATCATGTCAGAAGAAAGGGCCATTTGATATGGGACAGAAGAAAACCAAAACATTATGGGACTATTCTATTGCCACCAATCTCAATTCTTTGGTTCTATTTTGATTCTTTAAACTTTTCTTAAAGTATGGATTATATATCAAAATTTATAAGATTATATATATATATTTAACTTTTGTCATATTAATGGTCATATAGAGTACTAATTAATTCTAGAGAAAAGGCTTCTAGAGAAAAGTTAGCTGTCTATACATGTTTTTGTGTTGTAGTCTCTCAGTTTTCTGTAGGGAATCATGACCAGGCCTAACAGAAATTTTGAATTTTCCAGAAATATGATAGGGCACCACAATCATAATGACATGTGAACAATAATAATACCACTAAGCTCACAAGCATCTTCAAAAGATCATCTTTGGACTACAAACTGCTCAGGACAATTTCAAGAGGGCTAGCTGAGATGACCCAGCCTCACAGACTACTCGAGTGAGGATTTGAGATAAGCCCTGCACTTTTGCATTATGCAGAGACTGGACAACAAATGATATAGCTACCTCTCCTGGAACTTGACAATTAACCAAAAATTTTCTTTCCAGGATCCCCTAAAGATACCTTTGCCCACAAACACCAGGAAGTAATTTTAAGAATATGATGCCCATATTCCCAAGAGGTGGGATGGGTGGTTTTTGGTCTTTCAATGGGTTTCAGGTTTGGGATAGTTGTCATTGTTTAGGAGGGTTGGCTACAAGTTGTTGTTGTTAATGGTCAGGAAAAGGGCTAAACAAAGGAGATTAAATTTAAGGTTCTTGTTTGAAAAAAGAGAAAAGAACAAAGAGGATATAGATAAGAGGTAGATTATTGAATCAACTTCGAAAAAAGATGTATAGAAATGATAGAATAAAGAGTAGATTATTGAATCTACTCTGAAAAAGAGAGAGGATATAGATATGATATAGATAAAAAGGTAGATTATTGAATCTACTTTTAAAAGACAACTACTAGTTTTAAATACTTTACATTGGATTGGATTTTTATATATTGTATACAAATTATATATATTGAGATTGATATTGTTAGAAAATGCTGTACATATATTTATAATCTTGTTCAGGATATTGTACTTATACAGTTCATTTAACAACGTAATGTAATTTGCTAATCCTTGAATGTTATTATTACCAACTATTAGGATATAAAGAAATGAAAATTAGTAGTTAGGCATTACAATCAAACTCATAGTCATATTAGGTATGTTTTCAACATCAAGCAGAGATAAATTTTAGATAGAGAGTTCATCTTCAAACCCTTCAGAGATCTACAGAATATGGCATTTAAACTGTTTTAATAACATAGATTTTTTTCTTTTTTCTTTCTTTTTGACTATGAGACATGTCTGCTCCTGGCAGCACCAATCTAATTCAGAGAAGATATAGGCATTGAAAAAAATGCATATAAGTTAATTTTCATTGTGGCAGAAGTTAGCCACTGAGCAACAAGGTGCCCTCAAATTGACTGCTGACAGTATGCTGTCCAAAATGGACAAATAGAATACCAAACAAAGGACTACCGATCCTTGCCAAGACAAGTGTCTTTGCAACTTTGGCAACAGGTGTCCTCTGAAGCCAGGACAATAGAGCACCATCGCTGAAGTGACTTTGCAATCTGTCAAAAGTACAGTGCCCCTTTCTTCGAAGGCAGCTGAATAAGCAATGGACCAATGGCTTCTGGTGTACAATGAAACAGTAGCTGAAACAGTTATTCTTGAAAGAGTAACAAGACTGATGGATTCTAATTTCTCAATGGTAGACTGGCATTTAATAAAGGAGATGAAGCTACCCATAAGCCAAGTGGAATGGGATGCTGAGATGAAACTACCCAGAAGCCAAGAAGAATGGGCAGCCGAATTCCAAAAACACCAGCAAATTCCAGAATTTAAAATTTTGAATCATGACAGGACACTGGTGGAATTCAAGTTTATCTGGTACATGGAATCTTCACACTGAATGTGAGGTTGAGCTGTAGGCCTGTGTACATCCTAGTTCACAAATGAGCCTGTCAGATATGCTAAGCCTGTAGTCAGAAGATGATGCCCTACCGTGCAGAGAAACCTCAGGTGACTGTCAAGGCAGCTGGCTGTTTCTGACAACTCACATTGTTTTGGAAGTTGCTTGTTTGTTTTTCCTGTTTTGCTAGGTAATATTATTTCCTTCTTGGATCTCTGAGGGAGTTGAAGATTACATAGTTGTAGTTACAGTTTTCCTTGTTAAGAAATTCAGAAAAGAAACTCACTAAGAGGTGTTAAGTGTTTAAGTCTGAAAGACATCCTAAGATACTTATCTGTTGGTAATATAAATTAGAATAGAAAGTGAATTAGGTACATTTTGGACTCACCAAAATAGAATAGATAATGGAATATTTTCTCTGAATTTGTCAAATGCAAATGGACTAGACATGGTTGATGTATTTATTGCTTGTATATATTCTATATCGTTATTATACTTATTTTATATAGTTTTTCTTATATTAGTTATAACTTTTTATTTTTTATTTTTGTTTGACAAAAAAGGGGAAATGTGGTGATATTTTATTTGTGCCTTAATAAAACTTTCCTGGAGATCGGGGGAAAGGCCAGTCATTTTAAGTAAACAAAAAGTCAGGCAGCACACGCCCTTAATTCTATGACTTATCAGGCAGGGTCTCTGTCTGTTCAAGACCACACTAGGGAACATAGCCAAGCACGGATGACATGTACCTTTAATCCCAGTACCAACCATAGAGACCTGGAGGTCTGTACAGACAGACAGTTGACAAGGAAGTGAAGTAGCTGGACTAAGATAGCCAATGAGAGGGCAGAACAGCAAGGCAATAAAGGTGTGGGTAAGACAGGAAGTAGCTTGCATTTGGAAGTTGCGGAGTTGGTGAGGTGAGATTGGCTGTTGTTGGCTTTCCCTATTTCCCTGATCTCCCTAAGGCTTTCACTCCTATATTTGGCTCCATGTTTTTTATTTAATAAGACCATTTAGAAATTAGTCTAAAGAGAAGTCATGGAGGGTGCTGACAACCAGGGTATGGAAGAGCAAGGTAGATCAATGAGACAGAATATATATTGGGTTACAGATCATATTCCATAGGATCCCTCCTCTCCAAAGACAGTCTAGAGAGGATGGCAAAGAAGACAAGGAAAATCATGAAGAGGCCCCACTGGCAGCAGCCCCTTCAACACCAGTATCACTGCAACTTCAATTACCAACGCAGATGGCTCAGAGAACCCTAAACCACAGGACACCAAAGAGACAAGAACCCTAAACCACAGGACACCAAAGAGACAAAATCAGCCAATTTTGTATGTTTGCTTTTCTTCAGACAAGGTCTTACTATGTATCCCAAGCTGACTTGAAACTCACATACCTAACCTGGCCTGTAACTTGCAATTACAAATGTAACATTATGAGAGTCAATGTTTAGGACTGAGCTGTTTCCCTAAAAACTGTTAAAAAAAACTTACCCTTAATATTTCAGAATTTTATATATTTAAAGAGGGAATTAAGTATGACAGTGTATTTTGTTTACCTCATTCATCATAAATTTATTTAGCCATTAATTTAAAGATTGGCATTTAGCATCAGATATAGGCTTCCAGTCCTCAATTTTTTCTACCACTGATTCATTAAACATTCTAAACCCAAGAAGTCTCCTGACATTTCCAAATTGGCTATGGCTTTAATTTGTTTAACTGAGCAAGGAAAATGGCTCTTTTAAAATTTAACTATGTGAATCCCTCTAGAGTACCAAGACACCCAGGCATTCATGCATCTAATAATTCTTATAACCCATGAAAACATAAAGATTTTAGGTAGAATTTTTATTCATTCATTCAACTTTGGTAACAATATGCTCATAAACTAATATGCAAACTATGTGGATGGAATTTTAAAAATTTGTTTAACAAAGAAAGCATGAGAATGCTAGAATCCCTTTGACCCCGGATATCCAAGTGTTGTAGAATATTATTTTAAGATGTGTTACACCTTGTTTATGCTTTGGAACATTTGTTTAATGATGCAAACATGTGTTGCATTCTTTTATATTGCATTTGTTTAACTCTGTGAAGCTGTGTTACTTTGGTTGTCTAAAACAACTAATTGGTCAAATAAAGAGTTGAATGGCCAATAGCGAAGCAGGCAAAAGACTAGTCAGAGAGAATACATAGGAGGAGAAACCTGAGAAGAAAAGATTGAGGAGCAAGAAAAGAAGAAGAGGAGGACACAAGGGGGCAGTCACCAAGCAACACAATCAGCATTGGAGTAAGAAAGAAAGGAAGGATATACTCCACCCATTGCAGCCCCGGTTGCAGGCCAGAAGCCAGGACTCTTGCAGGCAGGTCTGACTATCATCACTCCCTACTGGCCCCTGTAACCTACAAGCTCCATCCACCCCCCAAACCCTCCAAGACCATAGCTGCTCCCTGAGATACAGACTCCATCAGCTCCAATTGGACCAAGAGGTAAATCTTTGTTCTCCTAGCTGATCACCCCAGCCTCTAGACTTTAGGCCCAGGAGTACAACCAGTACCCACATACCCCACCCATTGCAGCCCCAGTTGCAGGCCAGCAGACAGGACTCCTGCAGGCAGGCTCAACTACTCTACCCCCACCAGACCCTGTAACCTACAAACCACAATCCACCCCCCAAACCCACTCCTCCTCATAGACTACAGCTGCTGCCTGAGAAACAGACTCCACCAGCTCCAATTGGACCAAGAGCTGTGATTAGACCAAGAGTGGCTCCCTGAAACACAGGCACCCTTTGCACCAATTAGAGGAAGAGATTGGTAGATGCCAGTGCAAGAATACATTCAACAACATAAAGAGCAATACAGCACCACCAGAAACTAGTGGTTCTAAATCAGCAAGACCTGAATATCCCAATGTAGAAGGAGCAGAAGAAAATGACCTTAAAAATTACTTTAAGAAGATGGTAGAGGCCTTTAAAGAGGAAATCAAAAATTCTCTTAAAGAAATTGAGGAAAAAACAAACAAAAATTGGAAGAAATCAATAAATCCCTTAAAGAAAGCTAAGAAAACCAAGAAAAAGCAATTAAACAGGTGAAGGAAACAGTTCAAGGTCTGAAAACTGAAATAGAAGCAATGAAGAAGACACAAACCGAGGGAATGGTGGAAACAAAATATACAAAGAATTCAAGAAAATAGACATCAAAATACCAAACAATCCAGTTAAAAAATGGTCTACAGATTTGAACAGAAGATTCTCAACAGAAGAATCCTAAATGGCTGAAAGGCATTAAGGAATTGCTCAACATCCTTAGTCATCAGGGAAATGAAAATTAAAATGACTCTGAGATACCATCTTACACCTGTCAGAATGCCTAAGCTCAAAAACACTGATGACATCTATGTTGGAGAGGATGTGGAGCAAGGGGAACACTTCTCCACTGTTGGTGGGAGTGCAAACTTGTACAGCCACTTTGGAAATCAGTATGGTGATTTCTCAGAAAATTTGGAATTAATCTACCTCAAGATCCAATGATACCGCTCTTAGGTATATACCCAAGGTATTCTCAAGCATACCACAAGGATACTTGTTCAACTATGTTCATAGCAGCATTATTTGTAATTGCCAGAACCTGGTAGCAACCTTGATGCTCCTCAACCAAAGAATGAATTAAGAAAATGTGGTACATATGCACAATGGAGTCTTACTCATCTGTAAAAAAACAAAACAAAACAAAACAAAACAAAACAAAAAAACAATGACATCATGAAACTTGCAGGCAAATGGATGGAACTAGAAAATGTCATTCTTGAGTGAGTTAATCCAGACTCAGAAAGGCAAACCTGGTATGTACTCACTCATAAGTGGATACTAGATGTAAAGAAAGGGATAAATCAGACTAGAGCCCACAGCTCCAGAGAAGCTAAGAAACAAGGAGGACCCTAAGAGTGATGTACAGGTCACTTTGGGAAGGGGAAAGAGGAGATCCCAATGAGTAAACTGGGGATGAGAAGGGAGGCAATAGAGGACAGGGGATGGGGGATGAGAACATGAGGGAACATGAGGGATGGAGTGAGAGAGCAATGAAAGAGATGCCTTGATAGTGGGAGACATTATGGGGTAAGGGAGAAACCTGGTGCTAAAGAAATTCCTAGGAATCCACAAGGATGACCCCAGATTAGACTACTAGCAATAATTGTGAGGTTGTCTAAACTGGCCTGTTCTGGTAATCAGATTGGTGAATACCCTAACTGTCGTCATAAATCCTTCATCCAGCAACCGATGGAAGCAGATGCAAAGATCCACAACCAAGCACCAGGCCCAGCTTGGGAGTCCAATCGAAGAAAGGGAGGAGGGATTATATGAGCAAAGGGGATCAAGATCATGATAGAGAAATCTACAGAGACCACTGAACCAAGCTCAAAGGAACTCACAAACTTTAGACTGACAGCCGTGGAACCTGCATGGGACCAGACTTGACCCTCTGCTTACAGGAGACAGTTGTATAGCTGGGTCTATTTGAGGGGATCCTGGCAATGTGATCAAAATCTTTCCCTGGTTACATGAGCCAGCTTTCTGGATCCCATTACCAATGATTGGACACCTTGCTCATGCCTCATAAATTGGAGAGGGGCTTGGTCCTGCCTCAAATGAATGTACCAGGCTTAGCTGTCCCCCACATGGGAGAACTTACACTGTTGGAGGAGGGGATGAGGGGTGTGGTGGGGAAGGTGAGGGGGAAGCGGGAGGAGGGATGAAAGGGGATCTGTGGTTGGTATGTAAAATGAATTAAAAAATTTTTAAAAAAGAAAGAAGGTATATAGGACAAAGATAAAAAGATAAAAGTCCAGAGGCAAAAGATAGATGATATAATTTAAGAAAAGCTGTCTAGAAATAAGCCAAGCTAAGGCCAGGCATTCATACAAAATAATAAACCTGTTAGGATCCTGCCCTCACTCTTCCAGGTCTAACATCTTACATCATCAGGGGGCCGCAGGAGACTGTGTACCGCCTAAAAGTCCAATGTGAACCCCCACCTTCTTCTTTTTCTGTTTCCTCTCTGTTGTCTGCTCTACCCCACTTCTCTCCCTCCACCAGGCCTGGCTTCTCCCTCCTTTCGGCCCTCTTCTTTCTAATAAAGCCCATTCTATCTCTAGTAGCTTTGGCTCGTGACTCTTCTGCCAACCAATCAGCACCATTTCATCCTTTCAAAACCTCTGTGCATTTATCTGGGAGCTGGGTGGTAGGCCCCCAAAAGAGTCAAAATATAAAAAAAAAATCAACAACATTTTGGCATTCCAATGTGGGGCGTTATTTTCATGTAGGGCTGAGAAAACTTAAAAAAAAGCTCCTTTAAGAGTTTCTGTGGGACCGGACAGTTTCTGCATTTCTGCTGGGCAGTGAGCCCTTGAGCAGTCAGTATCCTAAGTAGGAACAGAAAAACTAAGTAAAAATGTCTGCCACAGTGCAGGTCACTGGCATTCCAGAGTTGGGGAGTTGAATGCAGTTCCTGGTCACACACCTGCCTCCTGACCTTGAGCTTTAGTCTTGGCTCTCGTGAACCAAGAATGGAGCAGAGCCAGACAATAGAGCTGCATGGAGGAACCAGTGTAGCTTAGCAGTTTAACGTTTGCTCCCATGGTCAAAAAAGTCTAAAAGGCAGTAAAAGAGATCCAGATTGGAAAAAAAAAAAAAAGAAAATAAACCTCTAAATAGTTTCCTGTGTGCTTTACAAGATGTGTAGGTTTAAGAAAGAAAGAAAAGGGATATGGTCAGTCATAGAAAGAAACAGTTCAAAAAATAATAAAGTAAAATTTTTAAAGAGAGAGTAAAAGTAATATAAATGAAAAAAGGCCAAGTAAGATGGAAATACACAGAGAGTCTGGTTCCTGCATGTTATCATGTTGATTTTGAATTTTTTGAATCCTGATAAGCAAACTACAGCTGTTAAGAGACTGGGATTGAAAGAGGGACAGCTGAAATAAACCAGCTAAGATATTTTAAGAATGCCTTACTTTAAAACAGAAGTCAAAAATGCTTTAGGGAAGAGGTTTTGCTTTTATTTCCACAGGAAACAAGAGGCTGTGGATCCCTTCAGGATTCATATGGATCAGGTTTGATCAAGGGGGACCTCCTAAAACTTGACAGGTGATATCTATCATAAAGGTTATAGCTGGCCTTCCAATGACATAGGCATTATTTCTAATTTTCTCAGGGGCTCTTAGAAATGTCTCCACCCATAGACAACAGGAAGCAGTCTGGAGAATACCCATATTCCCAAAAGATGGAGTGGGTGGACTTTGGTGATTTGGTGGGTTTGTTATTATTTAGGGGAATATAGGTATATAGGATAAAAAGACAATTATTAATCTCAGATATTCTGCATTGGTATGGATCTTGGTATCTTGATATGAATTTAAAGTTAATTTTGTTGCAATGTGTATGTTTCTACTCCTGTTTTGGATATCATGTTTATGCAACTCATTTAAAAATGCAATGTATAAAGAAGAAATGAGGCTCGCAGTTAATCTATAATAATAAAACTTATAGTCACATTAAGTAAGTTTTTAAAGTTAAATGGATACATTTTAGACAGATAAACATTTTCAAGCACTTCAAAGACCTACAGAATATGGCATTTAAAATATTTAAGAACCTAAGTTTTTCATGACAATGAGACACATCTGCTCCTGGCAGTATCAATTTACTTCAAAGAAGGATGATGGGTACTGAAGAAACTTCATAGGAGTTTACTTTCATTGTGGCAAGGCTAGCCATTTGGGCAAGGAACTGCTTTTGCCTTAACTGCTTGACAGTATACTGTATAAACTGGACATGCAGGACCCACAGGAAAGTAACTGCTGAACTTTGCCAAAACAAGATGGGATGGTTCTTTAGGGTTCCTGCTTCACAGAAGAGTCTGCCAGACATTCTGTAGGACACAGAGGAAAGCTACTGATAAACTTTGCCAATACAAGGTGGGACAGTCCTTTCAGATTTCCTGCTTCATAGAAGACTCTGTCAGATATGTTAGGCCTGTGGGCTGAAGATGGATGCTTCAACATAGCAGAGGAACTTTGAGTGACTGTCAAGACAGCCAAATGTCTCTGTTGTTAGGTAATATTGCATCCTTCTGTGTCTTTGATGGAGTTAAAGACGAAATACTTGAGTTATTTTTTCCTTAGTAATGATAGAAAGTAAATTAGGGATAAAACTTTGGATTCACTAAGATAAGATAATTATTGGAGTATTTTCTCTAAATTTGCTGATTAAAAGTGAACTGAACATTGTGAATGTAATTCTTACTTGATAACTCTTTTTGTTGTATGTAGTTTTACTATGATAAAGTTAAAACCTTTCATTTTTATTTAGACAAAAAGGGGTAAATGTTGTGGAATATTATTTGAAGATGTTTTACATTTGTTTATGCTGTGGAATTCTTATTTAATGATACAAATATGTGTTGCATTCTTTTGATTAACTCTATGAAGTTGTATTACTTTGCCTGTCTAAAACACCTGATTGGTCTAATAAAGAGCTGAAGAGCCAATATCAAGGCAGTAGAAAGGACAGACAGGGTTGTCAGGCAAAGATAATACATAGGAGGAGAAATCTGGGAAGAAAAGATCAAGGAACAAGAAAAGGAGAAGGAGAGGAGGACACAAGGGGCCAGTCACCTAGCTACACAACCAAAAATGGAGTAAGAAAGAAAGATATATAGGATAAAGATAAAAGCCCAGAAGCAAAAGATGGATGGGATTATTTAAGTTAAGGAAAGCTATCTAGAAATAAGCCAAACTAAGGCTGGATATTCATATGAAATAATAAGCCTCTGTGCATTTATTTGGGAGCTGGGTGGTAAGCCTTCCAAATAGTCAAAGAGTAAAAAAAAAGCCAGCAACACCCAAGTATCATCAGTGTACATTACTGATTAAGAAAAGGCATATTGAGAAGGTGTTTTTATTTTAATTGTGCAGGATTCCAGATAATCATGTAGATAAGGATATCATAGGCCAGTGATGCATTAATGCTTGTCAAAGAAGAGATGGTCTAATTTCCTTTGGCAGATGGTCCAGTTTAATATTCTACTCCATAGTAATTTCTGGTCATACTCTAGATGTCCATTTTTTTCAGGTGACTTTACCTTTGAACTTGCAGACAAACGAATATTGTGCATCACAATTGTCATCTCTCCACTTCTTGGACCCTACAAGCCCAATGGGAAATGTCAGACTGAGTGACTCAAAAAGAGCATGGCCCCACCAAGCCTTAAGACTCAGGATAAGAAATAAGAGAGACTGTCTTCCATTTCTCAAATGTGTAACTGGCCTACCTATAGCCCAAGCCCCACCCCAGCTTCATCCCAAGACCTGAACAGAGGCAAAAATATTATGGGGATTCTTTGCCTCTCACCTGTGTTTGAAGTCAGGAATACACAGTAGCCATGATTAGAAGTATTTAGAGACCCAGTGCCCCAGTGCCCCAGGATTTGTAGACAGAGAGAGACCCACTGCTCCAGTTCTAAAGATAATTCTGGAAGACAACAGGTAAAATAAGAGCATTTGCAAATCAGAAATGAGTGAATGGATCTGTCTTAAGTGCACACTTGGAACCCAGCAAAAAAAAAAAAAAAATCAAGAATGAGCCACACACAGTCTTCATGAATTTCTTGAGATTCCATAGGCTTTTGTTCTCAGTTTCACTTTTTGTGTTTTTGTTTGATTGTTTGTTTTTATTTTTGTTTTGTTTTGCTTTGTTTTGTTTTTCAAGGATTTCTCTGTATAGCCTTGGCTGTCCTGGAACTCACTCTGTTCAAGGCTGGTCTTGAACTCAGAGATCTGCCTATCACTGCCTCCAAAATGCTGGGATTAAATGCGTGTACCATCACCATCTGGCCTCAGCTTCACGTTTAATTCAATATCCTAGTGTTTCCTTTGTGCCAAAAAATTTATGTTTTTCAATTTTACAGAATTTATAAACACTCATTACAGAATGTGGTCCCTAAGTTTTCTTTCTGGAGGCAAAAATTCACAATCCAGCACATTTTTAGCTGCTAGTGTACTGACAGGATTTCTTCTCTTGGGTCACTTGCAAAGGGTTTCTGTCTAACACAAAGATTACCTAGACAAGTGAGAATGGGGCACACAAAAGATACTTTTCCTGAAATAGAAAAGTACTGTTCATGAATGAAAGGAATGCTGAAGAAGCTGAAGCTTCAGCCACTTCTGTAGCTACCTGCAGTGATCCTTACAAATCCCACATGTTCTAGGATCCACAGAGAGATTGCTGTGTCCTAGGAACACTGTAAAAGCTAGCTCTTGCACCACAGACCTCTCTCACTTCACCTGACTATCAGGAAAAAGAGACCACATACTCCAACTTTTGGGGTCTTGGAGGCCAGTCCAGACATTGGCCGCTGCAGTACCACTCTCCTTAATCATAAAGGCCACAAAGTTGCCCTCAGGCTGCCTGAGCACTCATACAAATAACCGGAATTCATGTTCTGACATAAAAGCTGAGCAAGTGGTAGAGAAATTGTTTACTCAATGGAGAAAAAAAGTTTTGAGCAATATCCTAGGTCCTCCTAAGAAATGAGACAGAAAAGGACAGTGCATACATATTCCTGATGATTCTATGACTTGCCACCAGGGTCTTTGTTTGGTAAGGTTCAAAATAAAAGGCAGGCTTGGGGGAGAAAACCTGGGTGATGGGGTGATTCCATGGTCTAATGAAGGCTCAGAAGATACTAGAAACCGTCAGTGGGTTCTACCTTCAGGTGCCTCCCTCCCCCACACTTCTCTACTCACTTATATCTGCATACCCCAAGTTAAATGCTCCTTGATGCAATAGTAGCAGTGGGAGCTGTAGGCATTGGAAACTTCTGGACAGCTGATCCAGGCAGAGGGCAGGTCTTCTTCAGACTCCTGGCCTAGGAAAGGAAAACAGTTAAAGGAGATGCCCAGGACTGGGCTAAAGCGAGAAGATGAAACAATTGGTAGACTTCCTCTATAGGAACTCAAGGACACAGCATGGGCATGGATGAGTGCACACTCCACTCCTTGCATCTTTGTTCTTCTCTCACATCTCTCATTCCTTAAGACAAGAACCCACAATGAGTAGCCCAATGAAATGTATTTCATTAGTCTAACTGCCACTTTTCCCTACACAGGAATCCCCTCACTTCCCCATCCCTTTTATTAAACCCAGAAGCCCCCTCAGACCTTTCATAAGATCTAAAGTTACAAGATGAGCCAATTAAACTTCTGTGGCCACAGATAAGAGGTGATTTTAAATTTCTTCTCAAAATCCCAGAAGAGATAGAACAGTAGTCAGGGTCAACCCATGATTGACATTGCCTTGTCTTTCTCTATATGCATCAGGTGATAAGGATAGGGTGATAATATCAGAATACAGCTTCTAGGAAAAGAACTCACCTTGACTTGTGGACAGCAACATCAATCATGGGAACAGGATGAAGTACACTATGCTCCTAGCCATACTGAGCAGCAGACTGTCCTTTGTTTAGGAAGCAAACCAACCATCTCTATTAAAGAACACAGAGAAGGAAACTCTGAAGTGAATAGACCACACTTGATCTTTGGCAAAACCTCTTTGTTCTCCATTCCTCAGTGCATGAAGGCTACCTGAGAACCATTCATGCGCAAATATTTCCCTTCAGAAGATCATACAGACCCTGAAACATAAAGGCGGCTCTGGCTCGGCTGAGGCATCATGGCTAGTAGCTTTTGTATAAAAATCCCCGTGTTAGTTTCCCCAGACATAAGAGGGCTAATTTATGTAACAAGCACCTTCCTGTAAAAAGTACATTCCCGCAGGCTGAGATCAAGTTATTTTCTCAGGCTAGGAAAAGGTGGGTCTTTTATATATAGCAGGATTGAATAGAGACTCTAGGGCAGTGGAAGAATGGCAGCAGTAACAGCCCCTTTCCGATACACCCTGGGAACAGTCACAGATGGGGTTCTCTTCCCACACATAGCCTGGCGAATTTCCCAGGTTAAAGACCAGTTTTTGTCTCTTCCCAGAAGCAAACAAGCGCCTGGTGCTCAAGTCCTTGAATAGCCCAGGTAGGAGCAAAATCCTTCCAGAAACTCAAGAAGACTAATTGGGGCAGGAGAAGAGAGGAATGTCCTCTGTGCTTCCAGAGCAGGGCCATCAGTGGGGACAGGGACAGGAAAGGTGGATGTAGCAGGACATGGTGTGGAGCACCCCTGCTTGAGACAATGAGGAAAACGGTTTAAATTTCAGATAATTTAGATGGCTCTTCTCCCACCCTACTGTTTGAGGAAAGTATTAGAACTCAAATCTCGAAGCTTCCTCACTTACTGATCTGCTTAGGCTCTCAGTCTTCTGTGAAGCCATCTATATTCCTGGTCTTGTGATTTCCTTCTTCTTTTCAAATTGCTGACAACTTTCTAGCAGCTAGAAAGAAGTCTATGACTGTCTTTCTTTCACACATGTGTTTTAAGAACAGGAAAGATAATACCCAATTTTTCCTGAGGCTCTCCAGGCAGTTTTGGAGTCTCCCTAGTTGCACCTGCTGTCCTGTCTTCACATAAACTGGTTTAAATTTTTGGTTATTCCTTTTCATTAGTAGTGTTTTCCTTTTTGATCAAAGAATAAAACATTCTCCTCCAAGTTTTTTTTTTTTTCTCCTTAGGCAGTATGATTAGGATACAGCAAAAATGAGTTGGGGGTTTTCAAGTAGGACTTTAGAGTTATCTAGACCTTGATCTTTTGATGGTATCAGGAGAGAGTGTAGAACATTTGAAATCTTTAAAATAATGAACATGAAATGGAGCATGCATAAGTCATTGTGCAGCTAAGGAATTTACGATTCCTGTGAAGCGTTTTCAGTAGCACCTAAGACAATATGGGACTCTACCAAAGGAACATTTTTTGTTCACATTTTCCTAGGAAAATTTATCTTATTTATTAATTGTCCCAACTGTGTACCATACACATTGGGAAATGCATATTTTAAAAAGTTTAAATTAGAAAGCATTATTGACAACTATTGTGAAAAATTATTTGTAGTTGGAGTTTTCCTGGTCCCACCTGGCTCCCAGCCACTCAGACACAAATAAACACACAGTGCTTATATTAATTAAAATGGTTTGGCCTAATGGCTCAGGCTTCTTGCTAGCTAGATCTTACACTTAAATTAAACCATAATTCTTATTTATGTTTAGCCATGTGGCTTGGTACCTTTTCCCAGTTCTGCCTTCACATCTTGCTTCTCATGAGGGCAGCTACTGGCAGTGTCTCCTGACTCAGCCTTCCACTTCCCAGAATTCTCCTCTCTTCTTATCCTGTCTATACTATACTTCCTGCCTGGCTACTGGTCAATCAGTGTTTTATTTATCAATCAATCAGAGCAACACATTCACGGCAAACAGAAAGATCTCCCCAACAATTATTAGTTTCACAATGATATTTTTGTTCAAGTATATCATGTATTTTGAACATATTCAATCACCATTACCTTCTCATCTTCACCTCATTAGCTGCTTTCTTCTTCTCAAATAATAATTACTTCCCCTTGCATTTTTGCACTATGTTCTTCACACATACACACCTGTGTGCATGTAACCCTACGTGTATGTGTGTGTATGTGTGTGCATCTAAAACATAGGTTGTACATATGAAAGAAAACATATCCTGCAAATGAAATTATAAATATCTGTGTTTTCTGATGGTCTTAAGCAAACCATGTGAAAGGGTACTTTAAACCACAAAGGGGACATGGCCCATAGGTTTGAGAATGATGGCTCTAGAGAGTTATAATTACTTTCTCCAAAGATCAAGGACTAGATAACTCTAAAATCTTTTTTTTCAAAAGGTTTATTTTATTAAGTTTTTACTCATGTGTATGTGCCAGTGTTTGTGCACATATGTGCATGTTACTGTGGTAATAAGAAGAGGGTGCTGTGGGATGTTCTGTATGGCAAATGTGTTGCTAATAAAACACTGATTGGCAGTGGTTAGGCAGGAAGTATAGGCGGGACTAACAGAGAGAATTAAAAGAACAGGAAGGTAGAGGGAGTCTCTGCCAGCCAGCCACCACCAGGACAAGCAGCTTGTAAAGATGCCGGTAAGCCACGAGCCATGTGGCAAGGTATAGATTTATGGAAATGGATTAATTTAAGCTATAAGGACAGTTAGCAAGAAGCCTGCCACGGCCATACAGTTTGTAAGCAATATAAGTCTGTGTGTTTACTTGGTTGGGTCTGAGCGGCTGTGGGACTGGCAGGTGAAAGAGATTTATCCTGACCATGGGCCAGGCAGGAAAACTC
>CABHPQ010047325.1:1198-22384 GCA_902168405.1 Peromyscus aztecus
TCTCTGTCTCTGTCTCTGTCTCTCTCTCTCTCTCTCTCTCTCTCTCTCTCTCTCTCTCTCTCAACACCCCAGCTATGCAGCGACTCTCAGACTTCTGCTGCTGAGCCTGACTGCTTTCCTGGCTTCTAGCTTCAAAAGCATAACTTTGTCTCTTTATCGTTTTTTTTCATCTCCCTCCTCCTGGGCAGCTTCAGCTTCAGGAAGAAAATCAAGATCTTTTCCTCTTCCACCTGTTGCCCATGTTAAAACTTGTTCATCTTCTCCTGAGAGAATTCGGTGTTCAGGGGGCCAGCCTGCAAGCTCAGAGCAGACCCTTACCCACCAACCAAGGGGTCTGATTTTATCCTGGACTCCTGGCTTCCCAGAATGGAATGCTGAAGCCTATGGAGCCTAGCTTCTGCCACATACCCATGGGGTTTCCAGCCCTGTCTCAAAGGAGCTGGAGAACAGCTTGTGGAGAGAGGCGCTGGAGTCGAGGCCATACAAAATAATTCAAGACATGTTGGGAGGTAGCATGTGGTTAAAGGTGCAAGTTCAGATCATCTTCTTCACCCCCAAATTCCAAGAGCACTTTATTCCTTGGGGCGGTTTTCCCTCCTCTCAGATGGGACTGTTGTTCTCCTCTTTTCTCCCAAACAAAAGAGCCCTTGAGGGCAACTCCATATCTGATTCTTCTTTGAGGCCCCCATGGAGCCTAGCCTAGACCAGATGGACAAGGGGACAAGAAAATACTTGTTACTGGAATCCAGAGAGGACCCCAGAGAATAAGTTTCAGATGTGAAGAGGATGAGATGAATGTTTCTATGAATATTATCACTTTGGGCAAAAAGATTTAAAGCAAGCAATAAATGTGAGGAGATAGTTTAAAAAAAATAGGAGATGGTGGGAAGATGAAGGTCCTGTAGCTTTTTTGGGGGGGGGGGTTCGAGACAGGGTTTCTCTGTATAGCTTTTGGAGCCTGTCCTGGAACTCACTTTGGAGACCAGGCTGGCCTTGAACTCACAGAGAGCCACCTGCCTCTGCCTTCTAGTGCTGGTATTAAAGGCGTGCACCACCACCGCCTGGCAGCTTTTTTCTTTTTTAATTTTAATTTTTATTTTTTGAGACACTCTTTCTTTGTAGCACTGGCTGTCCCAGAACTCCCTACGTAGACCAGACTGGCCTCGAACTCACAGTGATCTTCATGCCTCTGCCTTCGAAATGCTGGGATTAAAGCTCTGTAACAATTCTTAGGATCTGATTGATGGTTTCTATTTTGCCACCAAAGCATGAGATGATGATGTCATTTTCTACAGAGAGACTAAAAATAGTTTTCAGTCCTAAATACTGTAGTTGACAGAAAATTGTTTTTTTAATTGATTTTTAAACTTTACCTTTGTGTGTATGGGGCGGGGGTGGGTGGGGTGGGGAGGTATAGATGAGTGGAGGTCAGGGAACAAATTGCAGGAGTCACTCAGATCCTCAGACTTGGTGGCCTGTGGGTTACCTGCTGAACTCCCTCACTGGCCCCAGAAATTTGTTTTTTTAATATTGGTGGTTTAAAAAGTTTCAGTTTCACCACCACCGGGCAGTAGCGCCTTTAATCCCAGCAGTCGGGAGGCAGAGGCAGGTGGATCTCTGAGTTGAAGGCCAGCCAGGGCTGTTACACATAGAAACCCTGTCGCAAAAAAAACCCAAAACAAAACAAGTTTGTTTTACAATAGCAATCTGTACATTTTAGAACTGGTGTCAAATTTGATAGAACTTGTTTTGTTTCTTTTACATATGAAGTGTAAGATTTTAGGGCATTTTAATCTATTTTTGAGACAGGGTCTTGCTTGCTATGTACCCATGGCTGGGCTTGAACTTGTGGAGATCCTTCTCTCTCAGCCTCCCAGGTGCTGGGATTACAGGTATAAGCTCACATGACCAGCTGAGATTTCACTTTTCTTTTTTAAAAATTACTTTCTTATCTTTTATGCTTATGTGTATGTGGTTGTGTGAGCATATGTGCCTCACATGCATACAGGATCCTGTGGAGCAGAAAAGGGTATCCGATAACCTGGAACAGGAGTTACGGACAATTGTGAGCCCCCATGTAGATGCTGGCAATTAAAATCGGGTCCTCTGGAAGAGCAGACAATGCTCTTAAGCCCTGAGCTACCTCTCCAGCCCCGAGATTTTATTTTTCTTGTAAGATAAGTTAGTACTCTAGATTTTTCACTGTTCATTAATCAAAGCCCTGAAGAGATCCGTGGAAACAAGAGGTCACTAACTTTCATGTAAATCTGCCCCTCAACTATCCTGCTTAAGGAAGCTTTCTTGGCTTTCTCTAGGCTCACTTTATCTCACAGAGGGTTATTTCTGCAGTTCATAGAACTTTCCCACTCTGATATAACTAAGTCTGTCTTTTCCAGTAGATGGTGGAGGCTCCAGAGGACCAAGACCACTTGTCTTAGAGGCCCTGAAGTGTCCAACAAGCCTTCACTGAAACAGAATGCCCTGGCCAAACATGTAGGCCTTAGAAGCAGGCTGACTGGAACCTGGCTTTTTATACCTTGTGACCTTTGGCACTTATTCATCATTTGGGGTGTCAGTTTCTGCATCTGGAGATGATAATAATACCTTCTGTACCAGTTAGGAGGATTTGATGACTGTGGTGGTTTGAAAGAAAATTGCCCCATAGGCCCATAGGGAGTGGCACTATTAAGAAGTGTGGCCTTGATGGAATAGGTATGGCTTTGTTGGAGGAAGTGTGTCACTGGGGGTGGGTTTTGAGGTTTCAGATGCTCAAGCCAGGCCCATCGTCTCTCTCTCTTCCAGTTACCTGTGGATCCAGATGTGGAACTCTCAGCTCCTCTCCAGCATCATGTCTGCCTGAGTGCCACTATGCTTCCTGCCATGAGGATAATGAACTAATCCTCTGAACTGTAAGCCAGCCCAAGTTAAATGTCTTCCTTCATAAGGGTTGCCATGGTCATGGTATCTCTTCACAGCAATAGAAACCCTAACTAAGACAATGACATAATAAAAACCAAAGCATGCACAGTCCCCAATTCTAATAGTTGAGAGCTTTCCCCATAACTAGTGTTCTACTGTATGGATGGAGGACACAGCCATGAATAACTCTTAACCTCAGTGCCAGCTCTGCAGCCCCTCCGCTCTTTTTCCAAGATTCTTTCCCCAGTTTGTTCTTTCTCTCTTACTTTCTCTAGCTATGTTTTGGGCCACTTGTCTGTGTCCTGTCCCTAACACATGGTCTTCCTCTAGGTCTGTCTCTCTGTCCTTATGCACGGACTACATTGTTCTCCCTCATCTGCATTCCAGAATGCCTGTCTTGTTTCTCTTTCATTTTCCATTGGTTCCTTGGCTTCTTCACATCCTGTCCCTACACTTTATTCTCATTTCTCTCCTCTCTCGCTATTTCCAACTCTTCTGCCTGATTGTGTCGCTGCATCCATCCATTTACTTCCTCCTGTCTTTCTGTTCCAGTTTCCATACCTGTCTTCACCTCCACCCTCCCCCATTCGGATTCTTCGTCCCTGTCAACGTGTTCATGTCATCAACATGACAGAGCAGTTAAATGCATGTCCCCTGTGCTGGACTGTTTGCATTCAGCCTTAGCACCGCCACTGCCTTGCTGTGGTCTCCTTATCTGTAAAAACAGACTAATGATAGCAGTACTTACGCTTCTTACCTTTCGTTTCTTGCCTTTGAAACGACTTACTTTTATTTTGTGCGTATGAATGTTTTGTCTGCATGTATGCATGAGCACCACATGTATGCAGTACACAGAAGGCCCAGAAGAGGACAGCAGATCTCCTGGAACTGAGGTGATAGATGCGTATGCGCTGCCGTGTAGATGTTGGGAACCAAACCTGGGTCCTCTGCAAGAGCAGCAAGTGCTTTTCATCACTGGGCCATTTCTCCAGCCCTCTTTTATTTCTCTTTTACATAAGGTCTGACATGGCAGCCCAGGCTGTACTGCAATCCACCATGTAGTCCTGGTTGACCTCAAACTCATGATAATCATCCTGCCTCAGCCTCTTGAATGTTGAGATTATAGGTAAAAGACACCATGTCCAGCTTTTTTTTTTTTTTAAGATAGGGCCTCACTGTGTAGCCCAGACTGCCCTCAAAACTCCCAGTCCTTCTGCTTCAGCTTTCTGAGTTCTGGGATTACAGATGTGCACCCCTCATGCCTGGCCTCTGCCTTCATTTTGCAAAAAGCTACACAGAAAAACTCTGTCTCAAAAAACCAAAAAAAAAAAAAAAAAAAAAGAAAGAAAGAAAGAAAAAGAAAAAAGTGTGTGCCACCACACCTAGCCATCTTGCTCTCATTTTCTTTTTTCTTTTTCTTTTTCAAGACAGGGTTTCTCTGTGTAGCTTTGGCGCCTGTCCCTCTGGAGCTCACTTGGTAGCCCAGGCTGGCCTCGAACTCACAGAGATCCACCTGGCTCTGGCCCCTAGTGCTGGGATTAAAGGCGTGCGCCGCCACCGCGGGCAACTCTCATTGCTCTTCTGACTGTGTTCATCCCTCTGAGTGTGTCTCTTCTTACTTTTAGTCTCATCTAAGCTAGGTCCTCTTTCACACAAGCTTAACTTTATCTCTCTGTGGATCCTTCTCCACCTGTCTATTGTTTTGCGCTCCATTTCTGATTGTCTGCTCCAATCTTTCAAAGCCGATTTCTTGGTCCCTGTCTCCTATCTCTCTCTCTGTCTCTTATCCCCGTCTTCCTATATGTATTTACTAGAAACACACATCAAAACGGAAACCTGGCTCTGTGCATTTGTCCCATCTTCCTGTGTCTTCATCTGGCCACTCTGAACAGTTTACACTGGAATTAGTCGGCTAGAGAATGTGAAGCTATAAACGGCTTCAGGAGGAAGAAGTAGGCCTGGCAAGAGGCAAGTGGCAGGGTGTGGAATTTCATGGTTCTGCCAAAACCTCCTGAAAGGCATGGCCTCTGAGGTCAAGGTTAGCATAAACCCCCTCAACCCAGCCTCTTGAAGAAAGACAAAGAATGCTGCTTTTATTGAGAGGTCTGGGAAGGGGTAGTTTTCAGAGTGAAATTCCATCCGGAAGCTGGAATCTAGAGTATTTCCTGTTGTAATGTTTCTTCCAGACATGGAGAGTCTAAACTTGCCACGTAGCACGTGCACTATATATATATATATATATATATATATATATATATATATATATATACAGTGAAACTCAGAGTTGCATTCGGAACCCACCATTATTAGCGACCCACACCCCGGCAGAGGCATGACAATACTTAGAGTCACTGATTTTCACAGATGCAGAAACTCAGAGGCATGGAAAAGCACACAGGATTAATCATTTGCTGGCAGAGGTGCAAGAATACACAGGGACATGAAAACCCATGGAATTGCCCCTTCCAGCTCAGAGACCTGTGCAAACTGACACAGAAGAAGAGCTACACAGAGGCATCCCGCTGACTCCCCTTTGAAAACTTTTAGTCTACTCAGGAGGACAGCAGAGCATCGGGTATAAACACGCGCATTCACAGACGAGTATATGCAATCATGAAATCACAAATATTCAAAGTCATGGAATTACACATAGCCAATTTGTGGAAGTGCAAGGGAGCCAAACTCCCTCCAGCCTCCAAATGACAGGCAGACTGTCTCCCTGATGCCCCCACCCTGCTTTTGTGAAGGCACTGCCAAGCATTCCAGCCAGAAATCCTGATTTTTAGGAACTAGACAGAAATAATCTGAAAATTTGAATATGATAGAGAAACATAAAATAATAAAAATGTTATAAAGTATTATAAAAAGAACTTGAGCAGATCACTAAGAATTAACAAAATTGAAATGTAATTCATGAGCTGGGGACATAACTCAGTTGGTAGAGTGCTTGCCCAGCATGTACCAAGCTTTGGGTTTGTGGTTCATGCCTATGATTTCAGCCTTTGGGAGGTGAAGGCGGGAGAATCAGGAGTTCAAGGACATCCTTGACTACATAGGGAGTTCAAGGTCAGCCTAAGCTATGTGAGAGACTATCTCAAAAAAAATCAAATCTAAAATGGTAGTCAGAGACCTCCCTTCTCCATCACCCCAGGCTCAGAAGGTTTTACAGGTGCTCTGCAGTAGACTTTCAAGAAACACTTTATTATCTTCCTGTTTATGGGGCTAGCCACTGAGGGTCTCATACGCAGGGCCTCATGCACATTAGACTACTAAGCAATAATGTCCTCACTGTGTTACACTCTTGGCCAACTATCTTTATTTTCAATTAATTATTTTATGTTTGGGGGGTGTATGGTGTATGTGTGTACTGTGTATATGTGAGTGTGAGTGCATGCGGACCGCTGAATTCATGTAGACAGCACTTAGGAGCCAGAGGCAGGTAGATCTCTATGAATTTGAGGTCATTCTGGGCTAGATAGTGAGTTCTAGGCTAGCCAGTGCTACATAATGAGACCTTGTCTCAAAACAAAATAAAACAAACAAAAAAAACCAACCTGAGCAAATGGTTCCAATGGAGTTTTGGTTCCAGTTGTGGAAACGGCCAAAAGCCCAATTTACAACTGGAGAACAACAATTGCCAGCTGCGGATGAGAATTGCAACAGGTGGAATCCTGCACTGGTTCCACTTTGTAACAATTAAAACAGCTCATTCAGTTAAAGGTTGGGTCAGAGGCCATTTAGTCAAGCGTCTTTCTGGGGGTGGTGTGCTGGCTAGTTTTATGTCAACTTGACAAAAGCTAGAGACAGCAGAGTCGAAGGAGCCTCGGTTGAAAAAATGCCTCCATAAGATCAGGCTGTAGCCAAGCCTGTAGGACATTTTCTCAATTAGAGATTAATGGGGAGGGCCCAGCTCATTGTGAGTGGTGCCATCCCTGAGCTGGTGGTCTTGGTTTCGATAAGAAAGCAGGTTGATAAGAAAGCAGGTTGAGTAAGCCACGAGGAGCAAGCCGGTAAGTAACACTCCCCCATGACCTCTGCACCAGCTCCTGCCTCCAGGTTCCTGCCCTGCGTGAGTTCCCACCCTCACTGCTTTTGATGGTGAACTGTGAGTGAAATAAATAAACCCTTTCCTCCCCAAGTTGGTTTTGGTGTTTCATCACAGCAATGGTAACCCTAAGACAGGTGGCACAGAACTAAACTCTGCAAAGGTGGCATGCATATTTATAGCGACTTAAGTGGGGTGTCTGCAAGCCCTGTGACCAATGCCATGCAGGCTGTGCTGAGACCAGTGTCATTTCAAGACACCAAGCCCTCTCCAATAACTGAAGAACTGACACAGTTTTGGAAGGGACATCACACATTCCTGTCTTGTACATAGATGATATAAGTAGGCGCACTAACAGGGCTGGATTGCTGTGGTGCTTTGAATGAGAAGTAGTCCAAATAGGCTCAATATTTACATACCTGCTCACCAGTTAGTGGTGGTGTTTGAGGCGGCTTTGGAGCCTTTGGGAAGTTGAGCCTTGCCAGAGGAAGGAAGTACACATGTCACTGGGGGCAGGCTTTGAGTGTTGGAGCCTCAGCCAACTCCCCACCCCCATCTCCTGTGTGTGGATGAAAATGTGATGGGCTATGATAGATTCCAAATATACAATTGTAGCTGGAGGTTTTTTTTTCAGCCCTGTTTGGCCCACAGTCAGGACAAATCTCTCTCACCCGCCAGTCCCGCAGTCGCTCAGACCCAACCAAGTAAACACACAGAGACTTACATTGTTTACAAACTGTATGGCCGCAGCAGGCTTTTTGTTATTTAATTATTTTATCTTAAATTAACCCATTTTTATAAATCTATACCTTGTCACATGGCTCATGGCTTACCGGTATCTCACATGTTGTTACTCATGGCGGCGGCTGGCAGTGTCTCTTTGTTTCAGCCTTTTACTTTCCCGAATTTTTTTCTCTTTGTCCCGCCTATACTTTTTGTCTGGCTACTGGCCAATCAGTGTTTTCTTTATTAACCAATCAGAGCAGCACATTTGACATACAGAACATCCCACAGCAATACAATATAGGCTGATTATAGCCTTGACAGATGGAGGCCCTGATGGGACAAGCATGTAAGTCAAGCTGTCCTGTGCAGGTGGACATCATAGGCCCTATGCCTGCCAGTGAGGGATGGGAATATGCCCTCATTTGTGTGGCACCCACGTTCCTGTAAGGACCCTTGCTTGATAAACCCACTGGTTCACTAGCCTTGGGTGGAATTGTTTCTTTGGTTTCTTGTTGGTGCCCTATCTGGTATACAATAGATACTGTTCAGGTCTCTCCAGGAAAAGTCACATGACAGGAACAATACCGAAACCTGAAACCACGAATCAATACTAACCCATGAGACAATCTCAGGGAGTTCCAAAAAGCATCACCAGGAGAGTCGATTTTCTTTGCTCACAACTGGATAAAACAAGCAATCAATACTAAATGTATCTTCCATTTGAATATGGAAAAAACCCTCAATTTTTGGGTCAAAGGAGAAATTCAACTAGAATGAATTTCTAGACAATGACAGGGAAACACCACTGTGGTGATTTGAATGAGACGTGCCCTCCCATAGGTTCCAGTACTTGAATACTTGGTCCCCAGTTGGTGGCACAGTTTGGGGAGGTTTAGGAAGTGTGGCTGTCTTTGCTGGAGGAAAGGGGTAGGATTTGAGAGTTTGCCCCCTCTACTTTAAACAGAGGATGTGAGTTCTCAGCTATACACACTTAAATTAAAAACCAGGAAAGTCAGGCCTGGTGACAGGCCTATACTCCCAGCACCTGGGAGGCTGAGGCATGAGGAAGATTCCAAGTTCAAGGCCAGTCTGGACAACTTAGTGAGACCTTGTTTCAAAACAAGGGATAGAGCTCAACAGTAATGTGTTTGCCCAGTACCGAATAAAAAGGAAAGATCACGATGAACAAATATTAGACTCAAAAAGTTACAGGAGCTGGGCAGCAGTGGCGCACGCCTTTAATCCCAGAACTGGGGAGGCAGAGCAAGGCAGCTCTCTGTGAGTTCGAGGCCAGCCTGGGCTACAGAGTGAGTTCCAGGACAGGCTCCAAAGCTACACAGAGTATCTTAAAAAAAAAAAAAAAGAAGGAAAAAAAGTAGTTAAAAGGAAACAAAGAATTAAGAAAGGTAAAAATTTATTTAATTCTTTCTTTTTTTCCAAGACAGGGTTTCTCTGTGTAACAGCTCTGGCCACCATCACCTGGCTTCTCTTTCTTTCTTTCTTTTTTTTTTTTTTTTTAAAGGCAGGCTCTCATATAGTATAGGGTGACTTCCAACTTGCTACGTAGTCCAGGCTGGCCTTCAGTTTCTGATTCTCTTGCCTCTATTTCCCAAGTGCTGGGATTCAGGACAGGTAACCACCACACTGGACAACTAAGGTAAGAGGATAAATAAAGCTTTAGACAGCAATGGTACCAATAAACAAGGAAATCAGTGAGCTGATTCTGTTTTTGAAAAGCTATTAAATAAAATAGCTCATGTATTCAAGAAGAGGAAAAAGCACAAATACACAAAGTAAGACATGAAAAGGGTTTTTTTTGTTGTTGTTGCTGTTTGAGACAGGTTTTCTCTGTGTAGCTTTGGAGCCTGTCCTGGAACTCACTCTGTAGCCCAGGCTGGCCTCGAACTCACAGAGATCTGCCCGGCTCTGCCTCCCCAGTGCTGGGATCAAAGGTGTGCACCACCACCACCCAGCAAAATGAAAAGTTTGGATATGGCTACAGTAAGAAGATATTTTAAACATCATAAAGTTTTTGGGTTTTTTTGGTTTTTTTTTTGAGAGAGTCTTCCTATGGCTGACCTCAGTCTTGCTATGTTGTCCAAGCTGGTTTGAACAAGCTGAGACTTTCCAGCCTCAGACTCCTCAGTTCTGAGATTACAGAAATGTAGCACTTTGCCCACCCATAAAAGCCTTTACATAACTCTGTGCAAAAGGTTTTAAAGGCCAGGAAGAAATGGATAATGTCACAGGAAAATGTCACTTACCAAAACTGGCCCCAAAGAGACAAAAATTCCATATGGAACAATGTCCTTGGAAGATGCAGAGATGTTGTATGGAGCTGTCTGCCCCCTGGCAGTACTAGTCTGAGATCTTTTCACAGCAGGGGGGAATTAACGCCAAAAGCAGATAACCCCAATGCTAATTTGATTTTTCTAAGCCTAAAGAAGGAATGGTTTTTGTTCTATGTGGCTCTGGAGGGGAGGGGGGGATCAAGCCCTGGGCCTCATTCATGTTGGGAAAATACTTTGCCACTATGCCACACTCCTAGCCCAAGGAACCGGTTTAAATCTTTTGTTTGTTTCTGTTTTTTCGAGATAGGCTCTTACTGTGTATCTCTGGCTGTCATGGAACTCACTATGTAGACCAGGCTGGCCTTGAACTCACAGAGATCCACCTGCCTCTGCCTTCTGGAGTGCTGGGATTAAAGGCCTGAGACACCACCATCTACAACTTTTAAATCATTTTATGGAGTAAATATAACAAGATCTGACAAAGATCCCATGAGTAAAGGTAATCATGTAGACCTAGCCTCACTTATGATTACTGGTACAGAATCCTAAATAACAGAGTTCATGACTGTGTGGAGTTTATTCCAGGAATGTAAGAATCATTTCAATACTAGGAAGTCTACTAATAGAATCTAACATATTATTTAATTCAAATAGAATAGTTATATTAGCACTTCCAGAGTATACAGAGTCATTTGAAAACAAAAACCAAAAAAGATGTAATCTCTCCACTTGGGAATCGGAGTGTGTGTGGGGGGAGTTCAAGGAAGGAGTGGGCTACATAATAAAACCTTGTCTCAAAAAAAATCCAATACAAAATTCAACAAAAGGAGTTGGAGAGGTGATGATAGTTAAGAGCTCTTGCTGCTCTGAAAGAGGAGCTGGGTTCAGTTCCCAGCACCCACATGGTGGCTCACAACCATCCTTAACTCCAGTTCCAAAGGATCTGATAACCTCTACTGGCCTCAGTGAGCACCAGGCATGCATATGGCACACATACATACATGCAGGTATAATACCCATATGCATAAAACAAAAATAAATAAGTCTTTAAACATTCAATGAAAGAGGAATATATGATTTCTTCCTTTTAAAACTTTATTATTTAAAAAACTTGCAAATAAAACACCAAACAATCAGACCCAAAGTCTATACATCTCAATGAATATATATATATAACTCAATGAATATATATATATATATATATATATATATATATACACAGTTAGAATAGGCATTTGGAGGGGGCTGGAGAGATAGATCAGAGGTTAAGAGCACTGAGTGCTCTTCCAAAGGACCCAGGTTCAATTCCCAACACCCACAAGGCAGCTCACAACCATCTGTATCTTCACCAGTTCCAGGGATTCTGACACCCTAAAACAGACATGCAGGCAAAACACAATGCACATAAAATAAAAAAGAATGACACAGAAACTATGAAAATATTATTAAAAAGGAATAGGTATTTGGAATAGAAGCTGTGGAGCTTCACATTAAAATGTATACTTCCAGTATCAACTGTATTTTACACACTAATCCACTACTAAAACAACAAAAAAATCACAACAGAATTAGAGCTAGAAAAACAGCCAGGCAGTGGTAGCACACACCTTTAATGCCAGCACTTGGGAGGCAGGGGCAGGTGGATCTCTGAGGTGTAAGTTCGAGTCCAGCCTGGTCTAGAGAGCTCCAGGACAGCCAGGGCTACATAGTGAAACCCTGTCTCAAAAAAACCAAAACCAAAACAACAACAACAAACTAGAGAAACAGTTAGCTTTATAGTATCTTTCATAACACTGTCCGTTACCTGCATTCAGGTCTTCCTCATACCCTAATTAGCTATTCTTGTTCTCTTTCATGTTATACTGTACCCTCATGTACATTTGCTTACACACAGACACATAACACACTATTGGCTAAATTCCACATATGAGAGAGAACATGTAGTTTTTTTTCTTTCTGAGTGTGTAACCTCACTTAAAATTATACATTTTAAGTCCATCCATTTTCCTGCAAATTTAAAAAAAAATTTCTGAGACAGATTTTCTCTGTGCAGCCCTGGCTGTCCTGGAAATTACTCTGTAGATCAGAGTGGCCTCGAACTCACAGAGATCCACCTGCCTCTGCTTTCTGAGTGCTGGAATTAAAGGCGTGCACCACCACCGCTGCCCGGCAAAGTTTTAAATTTCATTTTCTTTTAGACCTGAGCAATCATAGTCCATCTTATACATATACCAAGTTCTCATTATCCATTCATTTGTCGGTGGACAAGTAGGTTGATTTCAATTCTTTGCTAAGTGAATAAAGCAGCAATAATATGAGGGTGCAAATATCTCTATGATAGGGTATGGAGTTCTCTGAGTATGTGTCTCCAGTCAAATAGCTGTGGGCTATGTTATAGTCTGTATTGGTTACTCTGATCTTGAATTTCAGGATTCAAGCAATCCTGTCTTAGCCTCCAGATTAGCTGGGACTACATATATGTATCACATCTCTCTCTCTCTCTCTCTCTCTCTCTCTCTCTCTCTCTCTCCATATATATATATATATATACATATATATATTCTTCCTTGATATAATGCTATATATAGAGATAAATAGATTGTGCAAATCCTACACTTTATTTAATTTAATCAGGAAATACCAAACAACACTCGTGTTAAAAATTACAAACAACATTCAGCAGTGGTGGCACATGCCTTTAATCCCAGCACTCAGGAGGCAGAGACAGGTGGATCTCTATGAGTTCGAGGCCAGCCTGGTCTAAAAAGTGAGTTCTAGGACAGCCTGGACAGTTGCACAGAGATACCCTGTCTTAAAAAAATCACAAACAAGGTAAAGTGATCTACTTTCTCCACTATAATTTACCAGTTTACCATTTGATTGAAGACAGCAATCATTGCAATTAAAAAAGAGACATCAGAAGTAAGGTATGGTGACTTACACCTGTAATCCCAGTACTTGGGGGTCTGGGACAGACCATGAGTTCAAGGCTAACATGGACTACACAGCTACAGGTTAGTCTGTATGGCAGATTGAGACCATGCCTCAAAAACATAAACAAAAATGTATGTGGTGTGTGACTCAAACTTGTAATCCCAGAGCTGATGCAAGGCTGATGCAGGAAAATAGCCAGGAGTTTGGGGCAAGTCCTGGCTACATGGTGAGTTCCAAGATAGCCTGGGTTATAGATTAAGACTGTATCTCAAGAAACAAAAGTAGGGGCTGGATAGATGGCCCAGCAGTTAAGAGCACTGGCTGCTCTTCCAGAGGACCCGGGTTCAATTCCCAGCAACCACATGGCAGTTCACAACTGTCTGTAACTCCAATTCCAGGGGATCTGACACCCTCATGCCAATGCACATAAAATAAAATTAAATAAATGATAAAAAGGAAACAAAAGTAGGGGCTGAAGAGATGAGTCAGTGGTTAAGAGCATTCGTTGCTCCTACAGAGGACCTGGGTTTGATTCCCTGAACTGATGTCAGGTTGCTCAGCACCATCTGTAATTCCAGTGCCAGGGAATTCAGGCCTCTGGTATCTGCAGGACCTGCAACCATGTGCATGTAACCACATGCACTCGAGTGCACACACACACACTGAAAAATAATAAAAATAAATATTAAAAAGAACCAAAAATGAACAATAAAGAAGAAAAAATAAAAACTGAAAATTGGAATACAGGAAGTAAAGCTATCACTATTTATAGATGATAAGATTATATGGGCAGAAATTATGACCAATCAATAGACTATTAAAATCAGAAAACTCAGTGAGGTATTATGATAAAAAATTTATGTAAATCAGTTGGGAGATATATAGAAGAGAAGGCTCCATTTATTATGACACTAGAAAGATAAAATACCTAGAAACAACTTTAAAAAGAAATGCCCCAAACCTTTATGAGAAACATTCATTTAACACCTCAAAGAAACAAACAGAAAAGTGTCTTAGATAGGAAGACTCACAATTATACAAACGCCAAATGAATTTTTCTTTTCTTTTTGTTATTACAATTACATCATTTCTCTCCTTCAAACCCTCCCTTCAAGGAGTTGGGGGGGGGGGATCAAAACAGATAGTGTGAAAAAAACTTTCAATTAAAAGAATGTAAAAAACTCATCGTTATCCTTGGATTAACTGTCTTCTCTCCCTTTTTTCTGTTGGGGTTGTTGGATTTTCTTTTGTTTCTAGAACCTTGTTAAATACCTAGAAAGAAAATACTTGTCAGTGATGACAGTTGTCAGTTTTGGTTTTGTTTTGTTTTTTGAGGCAGGGTTTGTGTACTCAGGCTGGCCTGGAACTTGCTATGTAGCTAAGGATGACTTTGAACTCCTGATGCTCTTGCCTCCACCTCCCAAATGCTGTGTTTACTGGTGCCCATATTTTTTGGTTGTCATTTTTTTTAACTTTGCTAATGGCTGTTTGCAATCAAATTTCTTAAGATTTAAAAAAAAAGATTTATTTATGTATATATATGAGTGCTCTAAATGTTTGTCTGCACACCACAGGGCATAAGTTTCCATTATAGATGGTTGTGAGCCACCATGTGGTTGCTGGGAATTGAACTCAGGACCTCTGGAGGAACAGCCAGTGTTATTAACTGCTGAGCCATCTCTCCAGCCCAAGATTTGTTTTTTAATTTTCCTTTATAATTGTGAGTGTTATTGTATGTGTACTATATGCGAGCCTGGTGCACAGAGAGGTTAGAAGAAGACATAGGATCCCCTGTAACCGGTGTTATGAATGGTTATGAGCCACCATTATGGGTGCTGGGAATTGAACCCTGGTCCTCTGCAAGAGCAACATATGTTCTAAACTATGAACCATCTCTCTAGCCCCAGATTTATTTGTATTTTCAAGGGGTGTGTGTGTGTGTGTGCTTGTGCTTGTGTGTGTGCCCATAAGTGCAGGTGTCTTAGGAGGGCAAAGGTACCAGATCCTCCCTTGAGTTGGAGTTATAGGCAGTTGTGACCTCCCAAAATCTGGTCCTCTGCAAAAGCAATAGACATGCTTAACCACTGAGCAATCTCTCCAGCTGCTCCAATCAGCTTTTTGTATCTGTTGAAGTGATTTGTTTTATTATTCCTTATCTGTTTTTCTTTTCTACTGCTACTTATTTTATTCAGTTAGTTTAATAGGAATCTTACCATGTAGCCCAAAAGTAGTTTTGAGCTTCTTGGATCAAGGATCCTCCTGCCTCAGCCTCTTGAATATCTCACACTACAGCTGTGTGCCACAGTAGGTTTTCTTTTATGGGCTCTAGATTTTGATTCATATATTTTATAATATATTGTATTTTATGATGTATTGTATATTTGTATTTTAATTATGTGTATATGTGCACATGAGTGCAGGTGTGCCATGTTTATTACTTTTTTTTCTTTTTTTTTTTCCGAGACAGGGTTTCTCTGTGTAGTCCTGGCTGTTCTGGGACTTTCTCTGTAGACCAGGCTGGCCTTGAACTCACAGAGGTCCTCCTGCCTCTGCCTCATTAAAGGTGTGTGCCACCACCACCTGACCCTTTGCCCACCTCTTGCCATTCCTTTCCTTTCTCCAGTAGCCCCTTGTGGTGGTTTGAACGAGAATGTCCCACATAGGCTCATATATATGAACACTTGTTCCCCACTTAGAATTGTTAGGGATTAGGAGTATGGTATTGTTGAAGGAGATGAGTCACGGGCAGTGGGATTTGAGGTTTTCAAAAGGCCACACCATTTCCAGTTAGCTCTTTATGTCTTATGCTTGTGCATCAGACATAAGCTCTCAATTACTGCTCTAGGGTCATGCCTGCTTGCCTGCTGGCCTGCTCTCCACCATGATGGTCATGGACTCACTTTTGGAAACTGTAAGCTCCTAATAAATACTTTCTTTTATAAGTTGCTTTGGTCATGGTGTTTTGTCAAGCAATTGAAAAACTAAGACATCCCCTCTTCTGCTTTCATGAATGACCCCCATTTTTCATCTACCTATGTATTCACAATGCTTGGTAATACCCTCCCACACTGACTGAGTTTAGCCATGTGATTTGCTATACCAATGGAATAGTAGTAGCAAACTTGATATAAAAAGAAATTTCAAAAAGCTGTTGGATATTTTCTTTTCTCTTTTGGACATCAGCCAAAGTTGTGAGAATATATCCAGGCTAACCCACCAGGGAGTTGTAGAACTAAGTGTAGACATCCCAGTTTATGTTCTACAAGATCCAACCTCTAGCACACTCAATGGAGTGCAGACATGAGTTAGCCCAGTTGAGATGAACAAGAGCCTGACCCAAAACATAGAAACTTCCCACTGACACACAGATTCTAAGTTTGGGTACATAAACATTCATTTCAGTATTTAGTTATCATTTATTTATTTTTGAGACTGAGTTTTTCTGTGTAGCCTGGCTATCCTGAAACTCTCTCTATAGACCAGGTTGGTCTTGAATTCAGAGATTCACCTGCTTCTGCCTCCCAAGTGCTGGGATTAAAGGTGTGTGCCACCACTGCATGGCTCTTCCTTTCATTTTTTTAAGGTTTACTTTTAATTATGTGTATTTGTGTGGGTCTGTGTTTGGGGGTACGTGCACGTGAGTGCTGGGACCTGCAGAGGCCAGAGGCATTGGATCCCCTGGGGTTAGAGTTACAGGCAGTTGTTGAAACAACTCATATGGGTGCTGGAAATTGAAGTCTGGTCTTCTGCAATAACTGTATGTACTCTTAACTGCTAAGCCATTTCTCCTGCCCTTATTTCAGATTTTTACAAAGCATTATAGTGACAGGAATTGCTTTCCATTCTTTTCAGAGTTATCCTGCCTGCACTTTCTTTTTTCCTTCTTTCTTTTCTTTTTCCTTCTTTCTGTGTATTATACACAGATCCCTGCACATCCATGTTTAGTTTAGTGCAGCAATAGTCACAGCCAGCTTGGACTACAGACTGAACCCTGTCTCAAAAAAAAAAAAAAAGAACTGTTGTACAATGATTTATAATTGTATTAGAGTTTTCATCATTGTTGTATTTTGTTTTTATGTATAATACACATTTTTAAATATCAAAGCTATTTTAAAATTATACTTCGGGGAAAATCACTGTGTGTTCAAGGCCACCCTGGGCTACATAGTGAGAATCAGGCCAGCCAGGACTACACAGTGAGACCCTGCCTCACTGGATGCCTCACTAGAAACACTGGATGAAAATGAAATAAATTATGCTCTTTTTCACATGATCTCTTTAAAAAATATCCATATTTCATGTCAGGCGGTGGTAGCACATGCCTTTAATCCCAGCACTCAGGAGGCAGAGGCAGGCAGATCTTTGTGAGTTCAAGGCCAGCCTGGTCTACAGGGCTAGTACTAGCACAGCCAAGGATAGACAAACTGTCTCAAAAAACAAACAAACAAACAAACAAACAAACAAAAACCAAAAAAGAAAACAGCAACAACAAAAAAGTGTATACCATCATGCCCAGCTCCATAGTGATTTTCATATAAACCAGTGGCTGGACTAATTTTTTTTTTTCTGGAGCTGAGGACCGAACCCAGGGCCTTGCGCTTGCTAGGCAAGCGCTCTACCACTGAGCTAAATCCCCAACCCCTGGGCTAATTTTTTTTTTTTTTTTTGGTTTTTCAAGACAGGGTTTCTCTGTGTAGCTTTGCGCCTTTCCTGGAATCTGGACTAATTTATAAAGAGAAAAATATTAAAGTCTAATAAAGAACAGAGTTAGGTAAAGGTGTATTGAACAATCCATAGTCATTGTTCTTAGATGGAGTGAGTTGTTACAATGATGCCAACTATTTTTTTGGGGTGTGTGTGTATGTGTGTGTGTGTGTGTGTGTGTGTGTGTGTGTGTGTGTGTATACCAGAGGTCAACATCAGGAGACTTCCTCTATTCCTCCCCACCTTATTTTCTGAGACAGGGTCTTCCACTGAATCTGGAGCTCCCAGATTCAGCTAGACTGGCTGGCCAGTGAGCTCCAGAGGGGCTACACACACCTAGCTTTGACATGGGTGCTAGGGATCCAGATTCTGGTCTTTATACTTACACAGCAACCAACTGAGTCGTTTCTCCAGCCTTCAATCCTCTTAAAATAATTCATAAATTCAAGCCAGGCGTTGGTGGCGCACATCTTTAATCCCAGCACTCGGGAGGCAGAGCCAGGCGGATCTTTGTGAGTTCGAGGCCAGCCTGGTCTACAGAGCAAGATCCAGGAAAGGCACAAAGCTACACAGAGAAACCCTGTTTTGAAAAACCAAACAACAAAAAAAAAATAATAATTCATAAATCCAGCAAAACTTCCCTAAAATCCCAATTGAATTTTTGAAATTTATGTGGTAACATATAAAATCATTTTAAAAGAAGACTAAAGGGAAGGAACTGCCCTATCAGACACTAAGTTATATTACAAAACATTAAAATCAAGTGACATTAATGCAGCAACATAGATCTCTATATGTGTCATGGTATATACATGTATGTATACATTGACACACACATATATGTATACATATACACACATATGTATGTATGTATATATGAATGATAAAAGTGGCATGGGAAGTTAATGAGAAAAAAGGAGAGACTGTTTTGTATTTGATGGCAGGAAATCTGGTTCATTACATGAAAAGAAAGAAAACTGCATCCTTACCTATTACTACTCCTAAGAGTGGATTCTAACATACTAGGCGTGGTGGCACAGGCCTTTAATTCGACATTTGGGAGGCAGAGGCAGGCCAATCTCTGTGAGTTCAAGGCCCCTCTGGTCTACATAATGAGTTTCAGGATAGACAGACAGACAGCTACATAGTGAGACCCTGTCTCAAAACAAAAATGTGGATCCCACATAGATAGAAATATAAATTTAACCATCAAAACCATATTAGAAAAAAAGGGAGAAAACCCTTGCAACCTACAAGGGAACTACTTTAAAAATAAAATTTCCAAACTAAATCTGCAAAGAAAATGCAGTGAAGGCTTACTGTAGTTGCCAACAGCAGTTAGATGCAGAGGATATTCTCTATGTTCTCCTATGTACTATCTTGCTGAAAATATTTAATCTTAATATAATCTCATAGAACAAGAAGATAAATCTAGAACTTGGGACATTCTACAAAACAAGTAGACTGGACTATTCAAAACTACCAATATATTCAAAACAACAACTGGGCATGGTGACACACATCTGTAATTCCAATAGTTAGGGGTAGAGGCAGAAGAATCAGGAGTTCAAACTGGGTGGTGGTGGTTTACACCTTTAATCCCAGCACTTGGGAGGCAGAGGCAGGCGAATCTCTCTAAGTTTGAGGCCAGCACGGTCTACAGAGTGAGTTCCAAGACTGCCAGTGTTACAGAGAAATTCTGTCTCAAAAAACAAAAACAAACAAACAACAAATCCTACTAACAAACAAAACAAACCAGGTTAAATGTAATACATACATCTTGATGAGATACTGGAATCAAAAAATGAAGTAGTTTTGAAAATATTTTGAGGATAATTGGGTAATTTGAGAATGTGACATGCATATATTTGTATACTGAAGATCTATTCATGCATTAGATATATACATTAATCTGCATTAACCTCTTTTTTTTTTTTGGCCGCATTGGGAATGGAATTCAGGGCCTTGCTAGGCAAATATTCTGCCACTGAGCTACAACCCCAGCCCTGGACCATATTTAACTGCGTTATTTAAGTACTGGGGTTATCTGTAGTATGAGGGATTGAACTCTAGGCCTTACACATGCTAGTCAAGTGCTCTTTCACGGAGCTATATCATCAGCCTGCTTTTTGACTTTTTAAAAATTGGGACAGGGTCTCATTCAGTTGCCCAGGCTGGTCTTGAACTCACTCTGTAGCTCACACTGCAGGACTAGGGGTGAGGTTAGCTCAGTGGTAAAATGCTTGTTTTTCTTTATTTAGTCTATGTGTTTTTCACATCATGTATCTTGATCCCATTCATTCCCCGTCCTTTCAGATCTGCCCTCCGCCCCTGCAGCCCCCTCCCCTTCAACCCCCTCCCCCAATAAAACAAAATTCAAGAAAAAAGGAAGAAAATAATATGAGAAAAATTTTAAAAAGGAAGGAATTAAAAATCTTGTCATAGAAGATGCAGTGAACCCCAACAAGTCACACCATATACCCCTTTGTCCATACATCTCTACTTGGAAGTGTTCATTGCAAAGAGTCTGGTTTGAGGCCCCTGGTCTCCACTACACGTTCGATGCTGGGCCCCCACTAGGACTCTTCCTGGACATCCCACTGCTGCCCTGTGTTGTGGAGATCCTGCAGCTTTGGGTCTGTGGGTCAGATTCCTTCACGTGCTCCAGCAGATCATAGATGGGGTGGATGTTGGGGCAGGCCAAGTCATAACCCTGGGTCTGGGCCTGGGCAGCTGTAGGGTTGGTCTGCCAGATGGGAAATGGGGCCATCTCTCCCATGCTCACAATTTCGGGGCTGGCTCGCCCATACCTGTGCTAACAGTTTTGGCTCTATTGTGCTGCCCTGGTCAGGTGTGTAGGGCTTGCTCCCCTGAATGTTGCAGCTGGTGGGGGTCAGGGATAGCTCTCCTGTTCTTTTAGATAATTTTTTTTAATTTTCTTTATTTTTTTAATTTTTTTATGTGTATTGATGTTTTGCATGCATATATGTCTGTGTGAAGGTGTCAGATCTTGGAGTTACAAACAGTTGTGAGGTGCCATGTGGGTGCTGGGAATTGAACTCAGAGCCATCTCTCCAGCCCAGCTCTCCTGTTCTTATGACCACAGGGCAAGCTCTCCTATCTGCTCCAAGTGTTGACGGGGGGCAGGTGGAATGCTTGTAAACATGCATTAGTCTAAATTCAAACCTGGTACTAAAAAATAGTACAAGGGGCTGGAGATTTAGCTCACCAGTTAAGAGTACTGGTAACTTTTTAGAGGACTGGGTTTCAATTTCTAGCAGTCACAACGTTGCTTACAACTGAATAACTCCAGTTCCAGGGGATCTGACCCCCTCTTCTGGCCTCTCTGGGCACCAGGCACAAACATAGTGCACAGACATATATTAAGGCAAAACTCCTTTTAAAAAAAGAAAAAAGAAAAGCAGCCAGGTGTGGCGGTGCACGTATTTAATCTTAGCACTCAGGAGGCAGAGGCAGGTGGATCTTTGTAAGTTTGAGGCCAGCCTGGCTATATAGTGATTTGCAGGACGGTCAGGGCTGCACAGAAAAACTCTGTCTGGGGGGGGG
>CABHPQ010047326.1:0-10828 GCA_902168405.1 Peromyscus aztecus
GACCAGATTCTCTATAGGCAAGTCCATGAAGCATTTTCTTGGCTAATGTTTTATGTGGGAGGGCCAAGTCACCATTGGCAATGACACCCCTGAACAGGTGGTACTAGATGTTATAAGAAAGCAGACTGAGGACTGGATAGATTGTTCAGTGGTTAAGAATACCTAATGCATAAAGCATCACACCATAGGGAAGGAGGGGATGAGGTGAGGTGGGGGTAGGCAGGAGGGAGCAGGAGGAGGGGAGGGAGGGGGAACAGGGGTTGGTATATAAAAGAAAAGAAAAAAATTTAAATAAAAAATTATATAAAAAAAGAATACATGCTGCTCTTGCATGAACCTAGTTCTATTCCCAGCACCTAGATGGTGGCTCACAACCATTCATAGCTCTAGTTCCAAGATATCTGATACCTTCTTTTGAACTCTGGGATACCAAGCACACACATGGTACACACACATAAATGTAGGCAAAATACTCATACACATAAAAATATAAAATAAGTAAATCTAAAATAAGTGTGTCAAGTAAAAAGGATGAGTATGTCATGGAGAGCGAGGCAGTAAGCAGGGTTCCTGGATGGTCTCACTTCAGTTCCTGCTTCCAAGTTCCTACCTTGAGTTACCACATTGGCTTCCCTCAATGGTGAACTCTGGTTGGGATGTGTAAGCCAAATGAATCATTTCCTTCCTGAGTTGCTTTTGGTTTGTTTTCATTTTCTTTTCTTTTTTTCACAATAAATGAAAACAAACTAGGATAAGAGTTCTCATTATACACTCATAGTTTTCATATCCAGTAATGTCTCTAGTTACCACAATAATGAATGGACAATTATTATGTTAGTATTGGTTGAAATTGTAGTTTACTCATCTTCTTTTTTCTTTTCCTTTCCCAGCATCCAGTGCAGGCAAAACACTGTATGTGATAGTAGACTCTCATAGGGTATCTTTGCTATGACAATTTCACAGCCTGCTCATTTTCAGAGACCTAGACAGTTTAGATGAGTCCTGGTTAGATATTTTGTAATTATTTTGGGTTTTGCCTGTATTTCCTATTTTTATGAATAATTTGGGGTTTTATATCTTTGAAAAAAAGGCCAAAGATGTAAGTGCCTATTTCATTAAGTTACACCAACACTGAATACTTTGAACATAACTTACACTGTTATTTTTAACCTTTGCCATCTGGAAGATGGTGCCTGTCACGTTTCTCTAGTCACTCTTTCAGTCCCCACTCAAGACTATATTACTTTTAGGAAATGGCTATTTCACAGTCTATATTTAAAGAACAGGGAGTTTGCATTATCTTTTGGATCAAAGACTGTCTACAACATCTATTTGGTAACTTACCTCTATTGGGTGCTTTTAAATTCTCATTTGTGCTTGTGGAATACTTATTTACATCAATATGAAGCTTCTCTTTTCTATATTATGTCTTTGTTTCTAACACTGCTCACATCAGAGACTTTTCCTCCCATCTGCCTCAGGGATGCTATTCCCTGCATGTGTAGTAGTCAAATGCTTTATCACAGTCTGTGTACACTTAGCACCATTGACCTCTTTGATTTTCTTTGAATATTTGCATATAGTAAGGTTGATTGTGTATGATAGAAAATTATGTTTTGATAAATGCTTATTGTCATGTGTCTATCATTGTTTAGCACACAAAACAGTTACACCACAGAATTCCATGTGCCTTACTAAATTAAGCCTCCTCTCTACCCCACTGCCCATATAACCATTGATCTCTTTTATTTCTCTATAGTTTTGCTTTTTCCAGGATATGTAAGTGGAATTTTACACTGTATTTCAGATTGGTGTCTTTAAATTAGCTATATTCATTTAAAATTCCTCAGGATGCATTGTGGATTGATTGCAGCTTTGAATAGAATGCTGATTTGTGACATGCATGCCTTATCTATTTAATCTATTTATTATTTTAAAAGACAAATGAACAGATTTTTTGAACTTCTAGTTTTTTATATTTTGAATAAAGGTAATATATGTTTATATATTTGTCTTCTGTAATGACAATTTTCAGGTCAATTGAATAAAACTGGAATGTAATTTGCTGGTCAAATTTATGTTTAGCCTTATAAGAAGCTACCAGAGTCCTTCCAAAGCTTTTATAGCAGTGTTCATTTTGTGCCAGAATGATGGATACTCATTTGTTTCATACACCAACATGCCATTGACACTGTCCCATTTTGGATTTCAATGGCTTCTGGTGGCAAACAGTAGGATGTTATTGTTTGTACAGCATTTCCTTCAAGGCAGATGTTACTCACAGCTACAGATGCTCCTGTCCCTGGCCACATACTCTGTCATTTGTTTAGATTTTTCTCCCCATTTTGAAATTGGGTTCTTTTCTTACTGCTCAGGGTTAGTTGATTTTTAATTATTATTTTGCATATTTTTCAATATATGTTTTATTTAAATGCTGATCTGTAAATATTTTCTGGTTTTGATATTTTACCATTTGGATTTCTTTCTTTATAACATGAAAATAATTGATTATTGAATGTTGACCTTATAACCAATAACTTTTCTGTATTCACTAATTCTTCAGAATTTTTTCTTAGCTTTTATATATTTTGATAATAGTACCACCTGCCAACAGACAGTTTTATTTCTCCAATAACTTTGCATATTCCTGCTTTCTCTTCCCTTTTCTTATTAAACTATCTAGAAATTCTAGTGCTCCACTGAATAGTGATGGAGAAACGGGGTGCCATCCCTTATCTTCAATACTAGATGCATTGCAAAGTTGAGTCAACATTTATAAGTTAACTAGTGAACCCCATCACACAAAAGATGAAGAGAAAACATGATCATGTAAATAATTACAGAAATCTATGTGAAAAATCATTCTACTAATTATTGAAACATTAAAAAAATCCCAGACATTTAAGAGGCTGTTCTTTACCTAATAAATGTGGGAGGATTTTCCTTTTCCTTTTTATGTATTACTGGGCTTGATTTGATATCATAGTATTAAGTACTTAAGTGTCTATATTCATAAAGAATAAGGTTCCCTTCTGAAAACTGTATCTAGTTTTAATTTTAGGATCCTGATAAACCATCTTTCTATTGCTGTAGCAAAATACTAAGATAACCAAGTTTAAAAGAACAAAGATTGTTGTTGTTTTTTTCTCTTTTTTGTGGGGCCTGCCATCCAGCTCCCAGATAAATCACACATGGAGGCTTATTCTTAATTATAAATGCCTGGCCTTAGCTCGGCTTGTTTCTTGCCATCTTTCCTTAACTTGATTTATCCCATCTACCTTTTGCCTCTGGGCTTTTCTGGTTCTCTTACTTCTGTAAATCTTACTCTTACTCTCACTCTGTGGCTTGCTGTGTAGCTGAGTGGCTGGGTGGCTGGTGTAGCTGGCCCCTGGAGTCTTCCTCCTTCTCTCACTCCTTCCCCTTTTTTCACCCTATCTCTTCTTCTTCTCCCAGATTTCTCCTTCTATATATTCCCTCTGCCTGCCAGCCATGCCTGTCCTTTCTCCTGCCTTGCTATTGGGTGTTCAGTTCTTTATTAGACCATCAGGTGTTTTAAACAGGCACAGTAATACAGCCTCACAGAGTTAGAAAAATGCAACATAAACAAAAGCAACACACCTTAAAATAATATTCTACTACAAATTGTGTCAGCTCATACTTCCAGAGGTTTGTGACCAACTGACTTCATTACACCTCATGGTGGGAGATGTCTTAGAGAAGGTTTGCAAACTGGGCAACAAAAAGAGAGATATGGAGCCAATGTTCCAACATCTTTTCAAGGCCATGCTACAAATGGCCTTACTTCTTCCCACCAGGCTTTACCCACTAATGGTCCCAAGGCTTTCCAATAGTGTGACGGGGGTAGGAATGAAGCCTAAAATAAATGGACTTTTGAGGATACTTGTCTAAACAATAATAGATGCCATGATATATAAAATGAGTTGGGAAGTTTTCCTTCTTTTTTTTTTTTTTTGGGAAGATACTGTAGCAAATTGGTATTATTTCTTCAAAGGATGTTTAAAATTAAATCAATTAAACCATCTTGACTGGGTAGTATATGTCTTGTAAGACCAAAAAAATACTAATTCAATTTTTTTTGATGGATGTGCAGATGTTCAGGTTATCCATTTATCATCGATTGTGATCTTATAGTCTATAGCTTAAGGAATTTGTCCATTTCACCTAAGTAATTAGAACCATGGATTGAGAGCTTTTCAAAGCCTTCTGATGTCCATGGGCAGCAGTGATGGTCCTTTCAGTTCATTACTCATACTGGTAATTTTTGTCTGTAGTCTCTTTTCTAGTTTAGCGTGCTTAGAGGTCTATCATTCTTATAGAGATTTTTCAAGAACTGATTTTTAGTTTCATTGATTTTTCTCTTTTCATTTGCTGTTTCAGTTCCATTAATTTCTGTTCAGTTTTTCATTATTTCTTTTCTTCTATCTGTTTTGGGTTTAATTTGTTCTTTGTTCCCAAAGTGGATCATTAGATTATTGAGATCAATGTCATTTGGGTAGCATATAGTTTTATTGTGAGATGTTCAAGGATAGTTTCTGAAACACACTGGGAATTGTTCTTTGCTCCAGTGAGGCGGAGAGGCAAAGGTGTGGCTAGAGTTTTCCTGCCTTGTCCACAGTCAGGACTAATCTCTCTCACCTGCCAGTCCCACAGCCGCTCAGACCCAACCAAGTAAACACAGAGACTTATATTGCTTACAAACTGTATGACCGTGGCAGGCTTCTTGCTAACTGTTCTTATATCTTATATTAATCCATTTCTATAAATCTATACCTTGCCACATGGCTCGTGGCTTACTGGCATCTTTACATGCTGCTTGTCCTGGCGGTGGCTGGCAGGCAGTGACTCCTTCTGCCTTCCTGTTCTTTTAATTCTCTCTGTTAGTCCCGCCTATACTTCCTCCCTAGCCACTGGCCAATCAGTGTTTTATTAGCAACACATTTGCCATATAGAACATCCCACAGCACAAAGGGATAGCAGAAATCAGCTTCTTTTGGTGTGCCAGCTTTGGGAAATAGGCCAATAATATTAGTCATGTTGGTAGAGCAAACAGAGTGCTGGGAAGAAAGTAAATGTCTACATTGACCCGGGCGGTGGTGGCGCATGCCTTTAATCCCAGCACTCGGCAGGCAGAGGCAGGCGGAACTCTGTGAGTTCGAGGCCAGCCTGGGCTACAAAGTGAGTTCCAGGAAAGGCGCAAAGCTGTCTTGAAAAACCAAAAACAAAAAAAAAAAGTCTACATTGTCCAATAAGACTTTCTAATATGATTTGAATATGATTTTCCATTCTGAAAACAGTGTTGAAGTTTAATCTTCATTATGAATATTGAAACATTACCTGACTGTAGTGCTTAAAGTAAGTCCGTTGGTAGTGATTAATATTAGACTAATTCATCAAGATGAATCCCTCATGATGGACTATAAGAGGCAAGACTGATTGATAGATAGGTAGATAGATAGATAGATAGATAGATAGATAGATAGATAGAACAGCGGAGGTACATGAGTATACACTTCCTGTGTGATATCCTGAACCACTTCAGCTAATCTTCCTAAAAGAAGATCCTCATCAGATACAGCTCCTTGACTTTGAATCTTCATAATCATGAATCAAAGTAAATCTATTTCCCTTAAAAGTTTCTCATTTGTTGACATTATTCATTAGCAAAAACACAGACTAAACAAAACATCTTGCATGTTTTTAAAGGCCTTTCCAATTTCTTGTCCCCTTGAGATACAACAAGCCACAGATTGATACTATGTAGAAGCTATCACAGAACTTACTTCTACTTGGGAAAACTGAACAAGAGGCTCAGCACCGCAGTGTGGTGCTCACTGCAAAACAGCACCAGGCTCCGTTCACTGAAACCAACTGATGGAATCAATGATACACATTTTCTTGCATGCAGGAGAGAATGAGGTATAGGAACTCATTAATTGGTAGTTCTGATGACAGTTCCTGACTCTGGAAAACTACAAGATGAGCTAGCATCTAGAAGAAATGACTTCCTGGGCAAAACAAGACCACAACAGAAAAATGAAGAAGAAGGAACCTAGATAAAGGGGTCAAAGAAACTCTGCTCTAGCTCCATGTGGTGTGCAGTGCTATCTTTAGTAGCTAGCTAAATGACACATTAACAGCAGTGGAAAAATAAACCTTGTTTATTCCTGAAGTGAACCCAGAGTTCTGTGTCTCTGTCTGACATTATCTTCTATTCCAGGTCCCTGTGTCACCCACAGCTTTGCTGACAGTAGCAGGGGATGGTGAAAACTTGCCATAAGTGTGTTAATACTGGTTTTCCTGTCCACAGAGGATTCTAGTTTCTGTGTTCTCTCTCTCTCTCCCCCTATGGTTGTTTCTTTGTCTTCTCACAACTGCTCTTCTCTTGGCTCTCTTCCACTTTCACCACTTCAGTGTTGCTTGGCTGAATGTTGCTATGCTCTGGGTTTTTGCGGGTGTTCTTATTTTGAATTGACTCTTGTGTTCTTCACACCCAAAGTTACATATTTCCTTAGTGTAAATATTGCTTATATGATGCACAGCCTTTCCTTCTGAGCTCTTGAGTGGCATGGCCTTTAGTTCTGTCTCTTCACATGCAGCTGTCACACTGCTAACTCAAAAACATGTCACTAAGTGAACTATGATATTTGGTCTCCACTTAATTTCTAATAGTGTGACCCAATTCAGAAAAGTATCACTATATACTCAATTCTGTGAGTGATTTCACAGCCTTCCTTTCACAACCTGCATAGTAGTCACCGATATCTGAACATATTTTCTTTAGCTCTATCTCTGATAGCTAATTTTAACAGTGTTGGATGATGATATCCAGGCTGCTGGGGGAGAAAAACATCAATGATCTTACCCAGTTGGACCCTGCATGCTACAATACTGATCTGCCAGGCAAGAAATACTCATTGGTACAATTGTGGCATGGTTGTTATAGGAGTATCAACTGTTTTGTGATTGGATATGAGACCTGATTCACAAAAGGGAATTCATACCTGGTGTTGTAAACTTGTTTTTCTTTTTTGTTTATGGCCCTAGCAAAGATTTTACTGTAGTGGTTTTGATAGTCATGTTGAAAAAAATGTATTCTAAATGTTTATGTTTATGTCGAAGTATTTGTGCTTCTTTCAACTTTTGTTAGAGTAACTTCGTTGTACAGTGGGCAGAAGTTAATACAGAAATGAATGATCATGGCTGATCAAAGAGTTGAGAAAAGATAACCACGAGTGCTCAGCCATGGATGGAACACCTATATCAATCTCCTTCAATCAAGGTTCATAGAACATCACAGGAGAGGGGAAAGTATAAGAGCCAGAGGATATATACAAGTACTGTGAGATGCTCTCATATGGACATGGCATGGTTTCTGCATACAAAAACTCACAGCAGCTTTGGGAAATTGTCCTGCACAAGGTATAGCATAGACATGAGAGGCACTTGCAAAGATCCACATCTAGCTGAGGAGCCATAGAGTTGGCGACTGTTGGGATGAAGGGACTCACTATTCCTTAGGGATGTGGCCTCTGATATGTTACCTATTCCTCAGTGGTATGACCCCATACATGTGTACACACATAGGCAGTACTAACTGTACTCAGTAGCTTATATTTCAAAGAAAAGTCATGGAATCTGAAAGAGGATGTGTTAAGGATATCTTAAGGAATTGAAAGGAGAAAATGGGTTCTTAGATATAATCAAGATACACTGTATTTATGTGAGATATTTTCAAAGAATAGATGAAATATATTTTTAATGAAGTCAAAGTTTCTTCTTTCATGTAATTTCCACCATTGATTCATCTATTATGATTTCCTTTGCCATTGCTTTAAGTTATAGGCAAACTTCCTCTGCTTTACTGTCCTAATTGACAGATATGTGATTGACACCACTTATAATCTCTGGAAGTTAGTTATTTCCTGAGATGAGTCCTAGATGACTACTTGGTGTTCTTCTCATAAAATTAAAATCTTGTTTAGGTTTTGATATTTCCAATGTAGACTTTACAAGATGAATAACCACTGCAGTGTTGATGTTTAATATCATCAGGGCAGTTTCAGTTTAAAACATATAGACTGCTTCATGTAATATTTAGCAATTAAGGATCATAAAGAAGACTCAGCTTCTGAGAATTAAAGTGAGGATTTAACAAGGCAACTCCATGTAGTTTATCTGGTAGCTAAAAGATGGTTTATTTCGGGGTAACTTTCAACCAGTAAAGGTGCTGGTTACAGGGTCTGGGAGAGGTGGGGTGCAGTCCAGTGTGGCTCTCTGGAGAACTCTGACTTGATCTGCAATCCAGCATCCAGCATCACAAGGAGCCAAGAGGGCCTGCACATACAAATCTCAGGTATTAACAGCTCCCTGCTCAGCCATGCCCCAGGGGCAGGTCATAGGTAGGCATGGCAGTTACAGACTGCCTCACTAGGGGCAATGCTTCAAAGTCAAAGCTGTAACAGCTACCTACTACAGAAAATAAAGGATGACTTCTCCTATCTCATTGTTTACACATGTAATTCAACCGAACATTAAATAATATTTTTGAAAGTTTTGGTGCTATACTGTTTTTCATCAAGTAAACTGAGAAAATATATAATACTTGGTTAACGGGATTATAGCCTAGACATTCACTCACTCACCCAGGTTGTTAGTTACCACTGCTTAAAGTTTTATCCTTTAAAATCATGTAACTAAAGTTTTACTTCTTCTTCCTCCAAGAGAAATTCAAATTTGCAGTATAATAACATTTTTTTTTTTTTTATTCTGTTTTTTTTTCTTTTGTGGGCCATCATCCAGTAAAACTTCCTAAGTCCTGAACTTCACGGTTTCTGGGTGATGGAAGTTTATTGCTTTCAGGTAGAACATACTGGGAGGCCAACAGAATGTGAAAAAGAAACCATATACAGATGAACTAGGACCCCAGCACATGCAACACAAAGGTGCTCTCATTTCTCCCGTGGCTTTGTCAACTTTTAGAAGCCCTTTTATAATTTTCAAGGATTTGGTTGCACTTCCACAATGAGATGTGAGTATTCTGCTGGGGAGCATGAATGAAGCCACAGAGGCAGAACTAATACATGGAGATACCATATTTTTATAAATGATTTTACTCATAGAGGACTTGTAAATCCTATCATGGATTTCTGCTTCATGTGTGTCTTTTTATGACTATTGTTTTTGTAGATTGGAAAAAATCAATGGATTAATTGGTGGGTGAATAGATCAGAGGGTATAGATTGCCTGTCTCTAATAGAAAGGAAAGCCATTTGGTTCTGAAAGCAAAGCATTTCTGTTACCAATAAAGAAGAATTACTGTATGCCGATGATGATGATGATGATGAAGAACCCAAGTAGGGATGCTACCCTCTGTCTGATGTTGCCTCCTCAACTGGTTCCCCAAATTAAGTGCATTTTCTTCTTGCTGTACAATCTGCTGAGACAAAGAGGATTTGTAAGTTGACAACAGGCTGTGAGGTCTAACTCCTCATTTTTAACCTAATGAAACTAGACAGTCCTTCAGTTTTCCACTTGGACTTAGAGAAAAAAAAAAACAAATAAAAACAAGTCACGTTTTAGAATGGTGCTTGTTTTGCCTGTTGTTTCTGCTCTAGGCCATGGGAAAATGCCAGGTAACAGAATGGTGTTATACAGATTGGAGGGCTGTCAGTGCTGCTACTAAAAAAACCCACAGTGCATGGAGATGAATTCTACTAAGTGTTTCTTACAACCAATATATCCAACAACCATATTTGAAGCAATTGTGGGTTATTGATAATAAAGCTCTTTAAAACAAACAAACAAAAAAACTCAGTCAGGCAGTGATGGCTCAGGTCTTTAATCCTAGCACTCGGGGAGGCAGAGGCAGGCAGATCACTTTTCAAGTGCAGGTTGGTTTATAAAGCATGTTCCAGGACAGCTAGGACCATTACACAGAGAAACCCTGTCTCAAACCACTCCCCTCCAAAACAAAACTAAAAAGCAAAGAACAATAAAAACAATGTTAAAGCCATGATCCTTTAACCCAGACAAATCTTAGGTTTCCATTGCCATGTGACTTCTGCTTTCCGGGGATGCACCGATGGTCCAGACAAAAGCGTAATACACAGTGAGGATGTTCGTGGTCAGATGTAGGAACATGTGGCTTGAATAGTCCTCTGTTCCTGAGTAACTTAACTTTCTGTAATGGTGTTGGCACTGGATCCCAGATGTGTGGGTCTTAGGCATGCAGTACTCTGCTATGCAACTACACCTCAGCTCCCCGAAGTGACTTTCCCAGGTTTCATTGTTCAAATGTGTATAAAGACAAGAAATCCCTCCTGGGATAGTCTATTGGGAGGAGACATCTGCCTTGGGCTTGCTTTGGCTGCAGGCCTTGGCCAGCATTGCAGAGGAGAGTGAAGAAAAAGAAGATGATCATGAACAACCAAGACACGCTTGTATTTACATAAAGTTGATTATTTACTCCTTAAAATGGGACAAAACATTCCAGTAAGAAGTATTTATCTTAGAATCAGGCAGTTTTTAATTAAACCTCAAGTGTTCACTGTTTGATATGTATCTTTTAGTGTTTCAGCTCCATTTTTTCTCAGGGGAACCTAAAACAAATCCATTGTAATACTGTTAGGAAAGCTGCCATTTGTTCAACAGTCATTAAAGCTCCTGCTTCCCTGTATTCATAGCAGACTAGTTAAAAACATCTAAGGTAATAGTCAAATCCACACATCATTGGAAAGTTACACTCTTCGATAGCCAGTTACGCTTGGTTTCCCTTTAAGTAGAAGATTCCTCTACAGAACTGCAGATG
>CABHPQ010047329.1:0-11645 GCA_902168405.1 Peromyscus aztecus
GCTTAAGAGTTGCTACTACCTTGTCTAAATATCCCCTGCAGTGGTTGTGTTTAAAGCTGGTTTTACACACAAAGAGCTGTTGTGTGTTATGGTCCCTGTTTGTGCCACAGCTGAACTACACTGCAGCCCACCCCTAAAAGAGATGGTCTCTGAGTCAGACTGCCCCACATAGAACAGAGACCATAGCCCCCTCCATTTCAACAAGGTCTTCTCTTGAGCTTGCCCTGGGTTCAGTGGCTCAAAGGACCTGAACAGACAGGTCTAAATGAGTCCCTGGGGAACCACCTAATTCACCCAGTCACATCAGTGTTCCTTCTTATCCTCTCAAGACTTGCCCACACGTGGGGCAAGATCAGAGGACAGAGATATCTGGGAGAAAATAGAGAAAGATAAAAACACATTTCGCGGCAGAATCCCCACTTAGTAATAGAAAGCCATCCAACTAGCATCCACGCTTCCAGAAACGTCACTGCCACAAAGGAGAGAGTTTTACAGCTGGTGACCCCAGAGCGTTCTCACCTACCTGTCTCCCACTGTAGGGCTCTCTCTCACCTCCTAGGGCCCAGTTCCAGCTCTGGTCCCACTCTCTTCTTCTCACCTTCTCCAGCAGCCAACACTGGCAGCGACTGTGGGCGGACCAAGGAGTCCGCGGCACCTGCGAGCTATGTCTCAGGTCTCCACTGTGAGGCTGCCTGGAGGAGGAGCAAGCGGATGCTGCCCTCACCGCCGCCGCCGCCGCCGCCGCCGCCGCCGCTGCCACTGCCGCCTTGGTACTGATGCGGTTGCTATGGTTATGGAACTCCGCAGCTGCCCCCTCTTGGTGCAACAGCTGCCCGGCCACCGCGGCCTCCTGGCCGCCCCAGCTAAGGTGCCCGAGGCAAGGTTGTGAATGTGGTTACGGGAATTCTTCCCCTGCCTAAGAGAAGAATGGGAGCCTGCACTTGAGCCCGGGCTGGGTCTCTGCGCTCTGCTCACCTCAGCGCCCTTGCGCTTCTCCTTCCCCCACCGGGACCTAAGGCCAGACTCCAGCACCACACAGCGCGCGCTCAAGGCCTAGAGAGCCCTCCCTGCCGCTCGGCTCCGCTCCTGCAGCCTCTGCGCAGGGCGGTAGGCTCTGCGACTGGCTGGGAGGTGCCGCTCCTGTCCTCCACCCCTGTCCGCCAGAAGAGCAAGAGCCTAGACGCGCCAGGCTGCCCTGAGGCCAAACCCCGCCTGCTCTCGGGCTCTCCTGCCAGCCAGCCCGGCCTGTGGAGGGCGCAAGATGCCGGGCCGGAGAAGTCCGGCCCCATCCAGCCCAAGCTGGCCAGGAGCATGCTCAGTCCCCACGCTGGGACTGTCCTCCAGAGCCAAGACTGAGATGCAGCTGGAAGGAGAGGGGTCTTTTCAGACCCCAGGGGACAGGGCTGTTAAACTTGGGAGAAGTCAGGAGAGGCAACAAGTACATGCTGAAAGGCTGAAAGCGCCAAGTGACCCATACCACCACTACTAAATATTCAATGGTCCTTAGTCAACAGCTCACCCATCATCTGCAGATGTTCTTCATGCTAGATACTGGAGGTTTAGAGGTGTGCCAGTTTGGTCTACAGAAAAGATGAGAACAATCGAAGACATAAGCCAACTCCCATCTGCTGGCCATTCTTCAGCGGGCAGTTTGCCTGGGAATGCATCATCTCACCATGACTGTCAAGAAGTTCGTATGTCCTAATTGTTACAGGTGACAGATCAGCTGTAACAGTGGAACCAGTGCTGGGACTTGGAAGCTCAGTGTTCTCTTAGACTAGGCTGCATTAACTCACAGCAGCCTGAAAGTCCAATTGTAGCAAGAGGGCAGGGAGGGGAAGACACTTGCTAGAAAGTGGGGGTACAATCAAGGGTGTTGGTGATGAATGCGGAAGATCAGTCCAGATTGAAAGAGGCAGGCAGAAGCCCCCAAACTAGACAGACAGGACGGTTGCATTTTGATTTTTTGTTTGTTTCTTTGTTTTCTTGCTTGTTTTTAACCACAGGGAACATCCAGTAAGGCTAGAGAGGGCAAAGGAAGCAGAAGGAGCCAGGGAAGGTGAGACACCAGCTAAGTTCACACCAAGGACTAGGGGAGCCAAGATAAAGGGTTAGACTTGACCTTGAACACAGTGAGGACACTGAAGACATTTAAGCAAGGAAAAGGCTAGGTCATCACATGAAGAAGATTGCCTGCTTGGCTACTGTGGCCGTGAGTGTTAAGCTGTCACGGCGTTACCCTGAAGGGACTGTTGACACAGAGACCAAAGCAAATGACCCATCTGCTTTGCTGATGCTTCCCCACAGCATCTAGCCAAGGCTGGAACAATGCACACCCGAGTAAATACTGGAAGAATGGCTAATAAAGGGATATTTATTTCTCCATCAGGGAAAATGCTTGCCTTTTTTTGCAAATATTTGTCCTTGAAATATGATGTAAATCAGATGACATTTATTTTGCTTTTCAGGTCTGTGCAACCTTACTTTTGAAAGTCAAAGCAAGCCTCCAATGTGGTTTTTTTTTTCTTTGCACTTATTGTTCTCCAGCAGAGCAGGTATGCTGGGATTATTGTTCCCTTGTATTGGAACATGCCTCAGGCATCTGGATTAGAAAGCTCTATGCTAGGTTAAATGGGAAAAAAAGCAGAGTGCAGAATAATGTTTCAAACAGCATAGCTCTCCTGAATCAAGGAGAGAAACCATCAGGCAAATATGTATTTTTTTTGTCTTGTATTGGCATAGAAATACACTACGGGGAGGGGCCAGGTAAGAAACTTGGAGAAACAGCCAAGGCCAGTAAGGGAGAGAACGGAGCAGACAAATTTGGAGTGGGAATGAGACTTTCAAGGTACTCATCTGTAAAACATTTTCACAGTGAGAGAGAGAGGATCTCATATAATTCAGCCTACTCTTAAACTTTTTATGTTGCCAAAGCTGGTCTTGAACTCCTGCTCCTCCTGTCTCTATCTCCCAAGGGTGGGATTACAGGCTTGAGTCACCAGGCTTTAATTCTGTAAAACTGTTTTTAATTTTTGAGGCAAAGAAAAAATTACATAGATTGTGTGTGCACATGTAATCTGTTATATGTTACAATCAGATATATCACCAAACCCACTTCCTGTCCCCTTCGTGGTAAAATGGCATTAAGGTTTGTTTCTATGAAGCTCTTCCTCTTAAAACCCTACTGTGGATCAGCCATCTTGATATTCATCAGTCTTTTGGCTGGAGTGATGGCATCTGGGTCCAGCCATCCTCTGTATTATACTCTCCTTGTAGCTGGGCTCATCCACTTCTTATATGGTGCCTTTGTTTAAATTGTTAGCTTGACACAATCTAGGAACACCTGTGAAGAGAATATCAATGAAGTGAGTATTACCTTGATTATGTTAATCATGGTGGGAGACCTGTTCACTGTGGGTGGCACCATTGCCTAGGCAGAGGGACATTAATTTTTCCCAGCTACAGAGCATAGATGATTTTATCCACTCCCTCAAGCTCCTGTTGCTGGGACTTCCATGCTATCATGGACCATAACACAGAACTCTGAGCTAAAATAAGTCCTTTGTCCCCTAAACTGTTTTTGCCTGGGTATTTTATCAAAGCAACAAGAGATGAAGATAAGATAATTCCCAAACCCAGAAAAACTAGACAATGCAAATAGCCTCTAAGGAAAAGTCCCACCGAAGTCCACACTGAGGCTCACTAAAAATTAATCTAAGGCAAAAATTACAGATGCTGCTAATTGGCCTTCTCAGAGAATGAGTCCTACCCATCAAACCATAGAAGCCAGAGACCTCCGAGTCTCCTAAGCACCCTTCTCTTTGCTTCTCTCACCTAATAGCATCTCATTAAACACAAGCTTGCCAGTTCCACAATATGTGTATCTTTCAAAATCATCTATGGAGGAGGCCAGTGAGAATTCTAAGTGTGGTTCATCAGGGACTTGGGTTATAAAAAAAATTAGAAAAACAGGTGTAGCCTTAGCTTATGTTTAGAGGTAACCAGTCATATTGGATAGAGAGAGATGGATTCCATGACAGCTATTGCATTACCCAGTCCCAGGGCTGATAAAGAATTAGATGATAGTAACGGTCCCTTTGAAAGTGTGAGCATCAAAATATGCAGTCTGGGATGTAAGAGACCAACACTTTCCCTGAGGTTGACTCTGGGGTTCAGGTCATGATTTTCTCCCTTAAAGAAGCAAAGGGGGCTTGGGATTCTTGTGGGTGAGCAAAGACTCCATGAAGAACAGCCAGCATCCCTGTTTGGGAGGCAAGTTTTCAATAGTGACACCCTGTGGTACTGAGAAGTAAATGTCATGAAGAGCTCTCAGACAACACACTCTACATGTGTGGAGAGAGCCAGAAGGCCTCTTCTTGGAAATGAACAAGCCTCGTGATTTCAGGTCAGTATGGGAGGAACAAGATGCCCACACACAAAAAAAGAGAGAAGCTTCTGGAATGATTATTTTATGTATATGAGTGTTCTACCTGCATGTATGTACGTGCACTGCATGCATGCTTGGTGCCTACAAAGGCCAGAAGTAGGCTTCAGATGTCCTGGAACTGGAGGTAAGGTTGGTGGTGAACCACCATTGAGGTGCTAGGAACTGAGCCTGGTCCTCTGTGAGAGCAGTCAGTGCTTTTAACCATTGTGCCGTCTCTGATGTGTTTGTGAATGGAATTCTTAAGTAAATAGTCTCTGTTTTATCCTTCTTTCTCCAACTTATACCACAGTATGGAGAACATACAGATGATATTTCAGAGATTTAAAACAGTATTTGAATAGATTTAAGATTTGTTTTTTCCCCAATATGGTTTTCTTGCTTGCCAATACAAGTAGGCTAATTTTAAAAACTTCTCTGTCTTTATGACAGTTGTGCAGTGGCTATGTCTGAACAATAGACTAAAAGACGAAAGGATGCCTAGGTTCCTCTTGGCTTGTTTGGCATGGATTTGGGAGGGAACCTAGGAGATGTAACTCTATTAAGCTTTGGGGGAGTTCTTTGTCCACTTAGCAGTTCAGCCCCAGAAATCTGCTTTTAAATTGATGATGTATTTATTTTTGCCTTATGTATGTAAGTGCTTTGCCTGCATGTGTGTATATGCACCATGTCTGTTCCTGATGCCCACAGGGCCTGAGGAGGGCTTCAGATCCTCTGAAACTGGAGTTACAGATGTCTGTGTGTCTGCCACTGGAACTGAACCGGGTCTTCTGCAAAGTTAAGTGCTCTTAACTGCTGAGTTCTCTCTACAGTCTTGAATCCACATTATTTTAAGCACATGCTACAATCCATGCTTTCTCTGGAGTACATGTAACAGTAACCATAGCAAGCACATGGGAAAATGCTTCCTGGGCACTAGCACTGTCCCAGATACTATTCTAACCTTGTGGAGCCATTACAGTAATTCTGGGATAGCCCTGTGATGAGGAAGCTGAAGCAAAATGGTAGACTTAGTTGAGTTCCTACAAGTATGGTAGTTAGGTCAGGAATTGTATTGTGAGTCCTTGCTCCTTCCCATAGCATAAGCACCTTAGGGTGCCTCCTGGGCTTTGTTTCCATTTTCAATGGAGTTTCTATTCATACATAGTCCAGGTATCTTATTAGCATTCTGCAACATAGTGCTCTCAACCTCAGCATTCTTAGGAGTTGCATTCAGGCGATCCTTAGCCCCAAGGGGCCATCTATACACTGTAGGATGCCTAGCAGTATTCCAGACACCAACCTACTATATGCTAGAACTTCCATCTGCTCATCCTGACCCATCTCCAGAAACTGACAATTGTCCCATAAATCTAACTGGGCCCTCACTTACAGTCCAAAAAACAAAAGTGATGTGTCACCTCCCATATGTATAGAAAGTAGGTCTAACAACAGCACATCTGCATATAAGCATCTTCTCTTGTGTCCACGTGACTGAAAACAAAATGCTAAATAAAAGCAGCCAGCAGGGTTCATTCAGAGCAGGCCGAGTTAGACTCCTGAAATCCTCTCTGATGCTCCAAACAGCAATGACACATCGGACTACGTCCTACTTAGATTTTTTTTTTCTGCCAACTTGATACAAGCCGTGTTCAACAGGGAAGAGAGAATTTCAATGGAGAAAATGTCCCCATTAGATTGTCTCCTGAAAAAGTCTGTGGTGGCATTTTCTTTATTAATGACTAATGTAGGAGGGTCCAACTCACTGTGGTCCTTGGAGCTATAAGAAAGCAGGCTGAGCAAGCCAGTAAGCAGCATATCTCCACGGTCTCTACTTCAGTTCCAGCTGCCTCCAAGCTCCTGCCTGGAGTCCTTAATCTGACTTCCCTTCATGATGGACTACAACTGAAAACTGAAGCAATTCCTGGAGTTGTTTTCAGTCAGGGTGGTTATTACATCAGTGAAAAGCAAACAAAGACAGACTATGAAGGTTGATGAAATGGACTCATTTTATATCACCGAGACTTGAGTTTACCTGTATATGTGTCTTGGAGTACCCCATTTGACTAAGGTTAACAGAGAAACCACCAGTCAATTATCCCAAAAGCACACTCAGATTTCCCATGACCACAGCATGCAATAGATTCAATGGTTTACCATCTAATCATTTCATAGAAGAGGAAACTGAAGCACAGCTGGCTAATAGAGCTATTCTAAGTCAAAAAGTGTGGTCTCAGCATCTATATACTTGACCCCCATTCTGATACACCTTAATAAATGTCTGTGTACTGGATGGCTGATAAAATTCAAAGCACATGACATGAATTTATCACCCTTACTGATGTCCATTGCTTTACTGTTGAGAATGCTTCAGTAACAAAAACAAGACAGGTTAGTTGGAACCAAATCTTTTGTATCTTTGAGAATATCTGCAACTTTGAAAACCAAAGAGAGGTTTCTTTTAAGCAGACAGTGAGCTCCATTAAAAACAAACATCTTAAGTATGAGCTAATGATATTATTTGCAACTCCATAAATAAAATCATATATATATATATATACATATATATATTCCAAGATTGATGAATCATTCCATTAATGATGGTAGCATTTTGGGGACAAATTCTTCCTTTTATAAAGAACATCGCCTTGGGAATATTCCAGGGCAGTTTCACTTCTGATCGAAGCATTTGAGACTTCAATAATGTTTCTGCCTGCAGAAACTCCAGGCCCTGTTCCAAGGCATATCCTTGGTGAGTTATAAAGAAGGGGTAAGGTTTATCATGAGCCTGATGTTTCCTTTCTTCTTATTTCTGAGACTTGTTTCTTCCACCTTGTAATTGGTCCCTTTCCCTGTAGGTGGTCCAGGACTTTAAAGGTAACCCTGGCATACAGCTGCCCTACCAGGAAGCCGGCACCTCACAGGTTCCTGGCATATCCATGAACTGTTCCTTCCTGACTCTGCAATCTTATTTTGTCCTCTAAGTTGCAAGGAATTTTATAGTTCACCATAAGTGATAAAACAACTTCCCAGGGATAATGCAAGGGTCTCACATCTTATGGAGCTCCACATCTGCTAGTAAAGTGCTCAGTGACCCTCCAGCCCTGTTTCCTCAATCCTATAATGGGCAGTTCTATTCAGACGACTGCTAAGTCCCTGCTATTGGATATTCTGCATGTCACTACCTTACTATCCCCTTCTGGCCCCGTGCTTTATTGCCTGGAATGAAAGCACTCCAAGTTCAACACAAAATTCAACTTAAATCTGTTATTCTCATTTGATGTCACCTTTTCTTCTCTCAACCAAATATAACCAAGTGCATGTTCTAATGTCTTAAGAAAACTTTTAATAACTAAATAGACCAAATATATAAGAGTATACGCACCCGCATGATTTCTCACACCTCCACGGTCTTCTGAATTTTGTACTTGTATTTTGTGTGTCATGTAGAGTATATTTTGGAGTTACATTATATGTGTGCTTCAAAAGACTTTGCTTTCTTCTTTTTCTCTACCTGTGTTTCTGAGAGTCAGTCAGGCAGCGACGTTAACTCCCTCACTGCTCTCGCTGCATTATATTCCATTCTGAAGATCTTGCATAACTCACTCAAGAGTTTCTGCAGCCAAGGGACATTTGGGCTCCATGTGTGCACACCAGGGCCCCCGTGTCATTGGAAATGCTATTTTAGTGTATGCCTGATGGCTCATCATCTATACTTAGGAAGGCAGTTGCTAAGCTAAGGGAACACATGCATGTCCCCATGTACTGGCTAATTCCACAATGATTTTACAAATGTATTATTTTACACTCTCATCAGTAGGACATGGATCCCCATAGCACTGTGTTCTTCTCATACCTGATATAACCAGGCTCTGATTTTTTTTTAGTCCAATGTATGTAAAATGCATTTTGATTGAGATATTTAGTGGTTTTTTTGAATTTCTGATTATAAATGATACCAGGTCTTTATCTTCACTTTCTGGTCATTCATGTTTCCTGTTCTCTAAAATGCTAATTCTTATTTTTGGATCGTTTGTCCTTTGGTTGTAGATCTATAGGAATTCCTCCTATATTGTTAGGATGTTCAAATACCTTCTCAGAACACTAGCTCTTGTTTGTCCACATTTCCATGGTTTCTTTTTTTGTTGTTTATTTGTTTGTTTTTACATCTGGATCTAAGTTTCCCCTCTCTCCTCTCTTCCCAGTCCCTCCCCCGACTCCCACCCTGCATCCACTCCTCCTCCTTTGTTTCTCTTCAGAAAAGGGAGGGCCACCCACGGATATCAGCCAGCCATGGTACATCAAGTTGCTGGACCCAGCAAACTGGTAGGAGGAAACTAGGAGGAAATGGTCCCTAAGCCAGCAGCAGAGTCAGAGACAGCCCCTGCTCCATGGTCTCTGAATGAGTGAGCTTCTTGATATTGTTAAAGCCGTCCTTGTGTATTTTGTCCTGCTTTCTTTGTTTATGTCAAGGCTCCTTGAGACCACTTTCTATATTCAGAATGTTAAGATCCCATACACTTACATCACATATGTGTGTGTGCACAGTTAAATATACTCATATTATCCATAGGCCTTTGCCTTTAAAGTCTTTCACCTTTAAAATCTTCTCTCCCATCAAGCAGCCCTTCCCATTGTAAGACCATCCTACTGACTCTCACCAGCCCTGTAAGGGGTCAGGTTTTCTGACACAAGGAGGCTGAGTCAGGGATCACTGTTTTCTCCATTAGTGTTAAGTAGTCTTCCTTCTGGAAAGATGCTACCCCTCATGACACTCCAGTTTTACGCTGGGCTCTGCTGTCTAGTGGGGTATTCCAACACACCTGCCTCCTTGGAATACATCTGTTATTTTCAACCATTCAGAATAACAGGGATTCTGGAAGGAGGGTATTCCTCTATATTGCTAGAAAAGACTTTGTTAGGTTTCATGCTGCTCTGTTTTTTGTTCATTAGAATTTTATTGAATCTACAAAGTGTTTAGTGGTGACTATCATGTTTGGGTAAATAACCATATGTGTATGTATGTATATATATATATATATATAGTTATATGTAGTATATATATTTAGACTCCTACATAATAATATAATTTTCTGCTTTATCCATTTGGTTTTGTTTTGTTTTGTTTTGTTCTGTTTGTTTGGTTTTGTTTTTTCTTGGTTTTCCGAGACAGGGTTTCTCTGTGAAGCTTTGCGCCTTTCCTGGATCTCACTCTGTAGCCCATGCTAGCCTTGAACTCATACAGATCCCACCTGCCTCTGTCTCCCAAGCGCTGAGATCAAAGGCATGCACCACCACTGCCCAGCTCATTTGGTTATTTTTTATTTCAATCTAGGAAATATATATATATATATATATATATGTTATGACATTTAGTAAGTTTTTATTAGTACACAAAAGGAGGTTCACATACTTCATTTTTATAGCTCCTTCTCACTTCTCTCCCAATGTCCCACTCTCTCCTTGTCACCCCCCACTTTTGCTGCATGTCTCATGTATTCTGTTAACTTTTTCCCTCCCCACAGACTCTCTTTCTCTCCTCTTGCATTCCACCATCACCACAGACAAATGTAAAAATCTTGGCTCTGCATCTGCCAGGAAATGCACAGTGGTTATCTTCCTGAGTCTGGCTTGCTTCTCCCAGCATCATTTCCTCTTCCGTGACTTCTGCTTTAAAAACATGTCCCTTTAAAAATATAACTTTCTGACCGTTAATGGGTGAAATGCAATTGCAGGGAACATTTGTTTTTATTGACTATTTTCTGAATTTGTGTGGGTTTCTATAAAATGCCACAAACTAATTGGCTTATAAAAACAATTTTTTTTTGGAAATTATAGAATCTAGAAAATCGATCAAGGTGCTTGCAGCTGATGCTATGTAAGGGTTCTCTGCTTCCATGACAGAGCCTCCTAGCTGACGCCTCACAGTATGAGGGTCAAACAAGCTCCCCCTGGCTTCTATGACTAGAGTAAGCCCATGAGTGCAGCCATTGCCCTTCAAATCTTCCCTAACTAACACCAAACACATTGGGAATTATGTTTCAACATATGGTTTTTGGGGAGGCGAGCACTTGGAGTGTATCCATCGTTTCCCTATAATGCAGTACTGATTCTTCCAATTTCTTTGTTGATTCATTAGGTTTCTTGTGGGTGCAGTAGTAGTATCTGCAAATAATTACAGTTGTGAATATTTTTGTACTTTATACAAATCATTTATTTTCCATGCCATTGGTCCCTTGCTGAGTATAAAACAGAGGAATTAATAGTGTGTGATCTTAACTTAATCTCCCTTTAAAGAGAATGCTTGCCAGCGATTCAATATTGTATATACAATTTATTTTACTGGTAGATAATTACTAATTATCAACTAAAGTACATTTATTTTACCTTTACAATAGTAAGTTTTGAAACACTTTCTTTTTAGTTTTACTAAACATTCCCTTCTATATCTATTAAGATAAGGGGGCTACTTCCCCTCACCTATATTAATATAATAAATTCTATTAATGAGTTCTGTAATGTTAATACACATTTACACTCCTGGGATTAGTCTCTCTTGAAAATGTACCATAATTTTACAAACTTTTTTTGTTCTCACTACCAGGGCTGTATGTAGAAATATTTTATGTGTATGAATGAGATTCAAGCATAATTTCCCTTTGTTCTACCAAACTTGTCTGGGTGTGGAATTGGTTATACCAGACACTTAACACCAAGTTGTACAACCATCCCTGTGGTTCATTTCTTTGAAGTGTTGAGCACTGTGTTCATGATGTCTGATTCCTGAATACTTCTGTGAAGTCACTGTGGGCCTAACATTTTCTTGGCAAGAGGACTGTTCATCAGTGATTCAGTTGCTAAATGGAAGAATAAAGTCACTAAATGAAATTTCAGAGATGAAACAGCTCCTTTGAATTGAAATAACTAGAGCCCATTTATAAGTCAAGAAGAAAGACCCACAAAGGATATACTGGGGATAAAGGAGAGAGGAAGAAGGAAGCACAGGGGGTCCTCAAATGGCAGGAGATGAGAGGATGGTTTCAGTGCCCTAAGCTAGGGTGGGAAGATTCATCTAAGAAAGAGGAACCACCCCTATTCTGCAGAGACTGGGAAGAAGGAAGAGTTGTTTCTTATTAGATGTGGGGCAGAAAGCAGAAACATTCTTGCCTGATGGGACATTTTATTTGGGAGATAGATAGGCTGATAGATGATAGATGATAGA
>CABHPQ010047330.1:0-14222 GCA_902168405.1 Peromyscus aztecus
AATCAATAGTTTTATCCCCAAATTTCTAAAGGTAACACCCAAGAGAATTCTAATTCCAGTCTTGTTTGATAGTGTCTGCCATGATAAACAGTTGTTAAGATATGATATTTATTTTTCAAAATGCATTTTTCTTTGAAATGTAGCAAGCACAATGTATAAAAGGAAGGACCTGCTGGGAAAAAGAGGAGTTCAACATCAGTGAGAAAGGGATAAGGAAGGGGGATAATTGGAGATTATTACCAAAGTACAACATATGTATATGGACATGTGGGTATATGTGAAACTAAAAAATTAACAAAATGTGTCATTCTACTGGTATTCACTGACTTTTCTGAAGTTTAATTTTAATATCACTAATATGTAAATTTTGTTTTAGTGTGATATTTGGGGTTTATTACTGTTATAAGAAATGAAATTATTATCATTTGTTATTAATTTATTCATTTATTTTATATTCTGACCACAGTTTTAACTCCCATCTCTCCTACTTCCTCCCCCAACCACCCCTTCACCAGCTCTCTCAATCTGCAGCTCTTGTGTTTCTGTTCAGAAAGGGGCAGCTCTTCCATGGGTATCAAGGAAGCATGGCATATCAAATTGAAACAGGCCTAAGCTATACAACTGTCACACATATGTAGAGGGTCTAGGTTGGTTCCATGGAGGCTCCCTCACTGTCAGTCAAGACTCTTTGAGTTACTATGAACCCAGGGTAGTTGTTTCTGTGGGTTCTTCTGTGACATCCTTGAATTCCCTGGCTTGTATATTTCTTTCTCCCCATTTTCATCAGGATTCCCTGAGCTTGGCCCAGTGCTTGGCTGTGGGTCTCTGCATCTCTTTCCATCAGTTACCTGATGAAGGCTCTCTGATGATAATTGGAGTAGTCACCAATCTATGAGTATAGCAGAATATTGCTAAGCATCATTATATTGCCATTTTTTCTTACTGTGTTTGGTTTTATCCTAGATCACTGGGTCATCTAGACTGTGGGTTCTGGCACTCCAGGCAGTATCAGGGGTGAGCTCACTATGGGTCTGAAGCTGGACTAGTCATTAGTTGGCCACTCTCAAAATCTCTGCACCTCTCTTACCCCTGTATTTCCCATAGGCAGGGCAGACTGTGGATCAAAGTTCTTGTCACTGGCCTGTAGCCCCAATCCATCCATTGAAAGTCCTGCCCAGTCACAGGAGATGGCCAGTTCAGGCTATGCCTCCACCATTTCTAGAACTCTTAGCTGTGATCATCCTTGTAGATTGCTGGGAGTTTCCCTTGTATCAGGTTTCTACCTGACCCTGAAATGCACTCCCTTCCAGTCACCTCTTTCAGTACTCTCCCCCTTCATCCACCCACCCAACCTGATCCCTCATCTTCCCATTTCCACCCAACCCCAGTCCATTCAGGAGATCTCTTCTATTTCCCCTTTCCCTGGAGATCTATACATCCCCGCTTGGGCCATCCTTGTTACCTAGACTCTCTGTGTCTGTGGGTTATAGCATAGTTTTCCTTTAGAGCTAATATCCACTTATAAGTGAGTTCATTCCATGTTTGTTTTTCTGGGTCTGTGTTATCTCACTCAGGATGATTTTTCCTAGTTTTGTCTATTTGCCCTCAGATTTCATAACGTCATTGTTTTTAACAGCTGAGTAATACTCCATGGTGTATATGTACCACATATTTTTAACCCATTCTTCAGTTGAGGGGCATATAGGTTGTTTCCACATTCTGGCTATTATAAATAAAGCTGCTATGAATATAGCTGAGCAAGTGTCCTTATGGTATGATTGAACCTTTTTTGGGTATATGCCCAAGATTGGTATACTGAGTCTTGAGGTAGATCAATTCTCAATTTTCTGAGAAACCACCATATTGTTTTCCAAAGTGGCTGTACAAGTTTGCACTCCCACCAGCAATGGAGGAGTGATCCTCTTGTTCCACATCCTCTTCAACATAAGGTGTCATTTGTGTTTTTGATCTTAGCCATTCTGACAGGTGTAAGATGGTATCTCATAGTCATTTTAATTTGCATTTCTCTACTGGCAATTATTTTTATGTAATGTCTTTGAAAGAGTCAAGTGACATTGTTTCCATAACCAGGTGTGATATCCCTTAGTTGATCAGTCTTACGTCCTACTAAATAGCTGCTGATTACTTCCAAGATGTGAGTGCCGCTACTGTACCTTTAAATGTATCTTACTATGCTAGTTGTTATTATGGTTCATAAGCATCACAGCTGGGTAGGACTAATGATTGCCTCCCTCCCTTGGAAGCTTGCATAGTATCAATGATTAAAGCTAGTCCTCAGAGAAGAGACCTTTAAGTCAGATCCATCTCTAATCCTTGTGTCTGAAGTGCATGGTATCTTCGACAATGGGGACTTAATTTCAATTCCTAGGAAGCAACCAAGGGCAGCCTATGCTAGTCCATATTAGTCTATAGTAGTCTATATTGCTTTGGAAGTCTCTTGGATTCCCCTGACCAAAAACTTGAAAGGAGGTTCTTTATGTCTGACACTGGGGTTTCTTCCAGACAGTCTATAGCTCTTTGGGGAAATATATTCCCAAGTGGCACAACTTCATTGAAAAAAAAGTTTTCTGTATTATATATATTATATTAAGTAAATGTATATAATATGATGATGCCCTGTGGCTTTTGCAAACATCCTTAGTGTTATTTATCACTCCCTCTTCTCCTTCTACATTGTCCTCCCTCCTCTCCTTCAATTAAAGCCTCCTTTCATCTCTCTCATTTCCCTCTTCATATCAATTGTATGCTGATATATCAGACTACCTCTAATAAATAAGAGAAAAATTATCCATTTGATATTCTGAATCGTATGTGAGCATTGAGAATTGAGAATCTTATGCCTTAAAATGGTATATCTATTTAATGTCATTTATAATTTATAACTTAAAAACACCTAAAACATATTATGAATGGATTTTGTCATGTGATCCTTTACAAGGACATGAAGAATAATTCCATGAAAGGTTAATAAATTAAAGGGAAATAAGAAAGTCCAGCATAAAGGAGATAACAGAGGATATCATGCTCCAATTTTCTTTCAGTTGGATATCTTGCTAGTTTTTTAAAACTCTCTTTTCTAAACTGTACTCTGTAGGCCACTTAATTGACTACATTTTTGGAAGAGAAATCTAAGTAATACCTATGTAAATGAGTCAGAATAACCCTTCTAAATGCCTTTAGCTTCCATTAATACTGCATTACTAATTCATGATGGGAATATTTTATTTTAATGTTTGTAGTGTTGCTTTTGGTTGGAAGCCAGGTGGATTTAATCTTACTACTATGCATATAATGCGGAGTAGTTTTGGTTAATGATATGTATTAATGCAACAGTGGACAGCTAGAGTCGAGTCAGAGAAATGGCTCTTGGCAAGCTTTGGAAGTCTTAAGGGATTTCAAACTTTCATGTGCCTTGTTAGCTAGTATTCCCAATTATCTTGAGGAAATCGCTATTTAATACAAAATTTATAAACCTGTTACAAGACATGAACTAGTATGTAGAAAATCCTGAAGATTACACATGCCACATATATATGTATACACACACACACACACACACACACACACACACACATATACATGTACATCCATTTAAAAACTAATGGACAGGTTCAACAAATCTGCAGATTATAAAACCAACATAAAAATGACTCGTGTTTGCTGTGGGATGTTCTGTATGGCAAATGTGTTGCTAATAAAACACTGATTGGCCAGTGGCTAGGCAGGAAGTATAGGCGGGGCTAACAGAGAGAATTAAAAGAACAGGAAGGTGGAGGGAGTCTCTGCCAGCCACCACCAGGACAAGCAGCATGTGAAGATGCCGGTAAGCAACGAGCCATGTGGCAAGGTATAGATTTATAGAAATGGATTAATATAAGATATAAGAACAGTTAGCAAGAAGCCTGCCACGGCCATACAGTTTGTAAGCAATATAAGTCTGTGTGTTTACTTGGTTGGATCTGAGCGACTGTGGGACTGGCAGGTGAAAGAGATTTATCCTGACCATGGGCCAGGCAGGAAAACTCTAGCAACACATGTTTCTAAGCAATAATGGTAAAAGTATCCACTATCTAAAGGGGGCACAGATCTGTAGTCTAAGGACTTGGTAGACAGTGAGAGGAGGTTCAGTTCAAAGCCATCTTGAGCTATGTTGTCTGTTCAAGGTTAACTGAAGCTAAACAAGATACATTTTCAAAACATCAAGAGCTGTGCATGTAGCTCACTATAAAATTAATTGTTTTGAGTATCCAAGGCTCTGGGTTCACAAAAGGTAGGAAATTAAGAAAGCAATTCTGATCGGCTGCAACCATTATGGTCATGCCAGGGGAGCTAGCAGGATAGTCTGAGCCAATGGCAGGGAGGAGTGTAGTGGCCTAGAGCTCCCCAAAATTCTGCCAATAGAGAAAATAGGAAAGGTGGCTGAATGGAGGCAGAGAGAAGGGGAACTAGAGATGTGGCAGTGGTAACAGCTTTGCAAGCGTGGCAACCAGGAGGCTCAGGCCACTCTTAGGCCCACCTTACCCAATTGCCACCTAGTTGGCAGGGGCTGGTGCATGAAGCCACAGCTGCTACTGCTTGCACTCCGTTTGTCCTGCTCGGGGAAGGAGAGCATGGGGAGCAGTGCCCAGAGGCTGGAAACATGATGGTCATGCCCTGGGACCTGGCAGGACTGATGGCGCTAAGGGCAGGTCGGTGTACAGCAGACTGAAGCTTGTGCCCAACTGCACAATTACCCTGACACTGAACAAGAAGATGATATCCCAGATAAAGAATGGTTTGTTTTCTGAATTTAGCCTCTATAAAGACCTCTGTTGTCCCTGCTGCTACCATAGGCCTTGTTGATATCTGTGGTCCCAGCTATCACCGGCTGCTCAGTGCAAGGAAGTTTCTTTTGCTGAGGTATCCTTGACTGCAGACTCATAACTAAGAATGAGTCACATCAAAAGCCTCAGTAGCAACCTCTCTACTCCCCCTGCACACACACACACACCCCAAAAATAGTCAAGATGGGAAGCTATTTGAAGAGAGACCTTAAAATATGTGATAAATATGCTAATGTACAGCTCTTCAAAATTGATGGCTTCTGGTGGAGACATTGGTGGGGAAGGACTCAATTTTCTTTAAAGGCTGGCCACTGGGAGTTTGACCATGCTCCAATGAGTATATGGGTAACACAAATTAGACTTGGTGTATTTTTCTTTCTTTATTTTCTTTTATTTTATTATCTTACTTATTTGGGGGGAGGGATTGGGAGGGTGCAAGTGTGGGAGGGTGGGCCTGGGAGAAGTGGGAAGTGAGTGTGATCAGGTGCATTGTCTGAAATTCCCAAATTATTAATAATATTATGTTGAGAAAAATAAACATATTCATATCAAGACAATGAAAGAAAACAATTCCATATAAAATGACACAGAAGGAGCAGAATATTTATAATTAATTGCACCAAGAAAGCAAAATATTTATACCCTAAAATCTGTAATCTTGAGACATACTGAAGAATTTTTCCTGTAAATGAGGAACCTATGTTCATAAATATGAAGACAGTATAGTTAAGTTAGAATGTTTTACAAAATTATGGAAATGTTCAATGCAATCTCTATAATGTTGGGTTATGCATTCATAGGAAAATTCACCAGACAGTTCTGTGCAATCTCATGGAGCTCAGAGAAATCTAAAAATTCTTGATTAAAAACAGTGTGGTACTCATTTTATTCATCAGTGGGTCTTCAAAGCTCAAGAATAGACCATAACATCTATGATGAAATAGCTTTTGATAACCTTATTCAATAAAAGTAAGACAGCCCTTTCAATAAAGAGTGCATAGAAATTACTATTTGTACATCTAAAACAAGAAAGTTGGGTTTTTAGCACATATACAAAATTTAACAGAACTCCATCACTTTGAACTAAATTAGCCTAAACAGTCAAACAAAGGTGTCAAAAGTCCTGATTCTGCTTCTTGGATATGTACTAAAAGCACAGGAAACAACATAAAAGTTAGATAATATTAAATCCAAATACAAAATGAGAATTGTATTTATTCAAGCACAGTATTAAAATACAGAAGCCACTCAAATGTCCATCTGAGGACTCAGGAAGAAACAAAATGTAGTATGTACATACACATAATATCAATTTTAAAAGGGAAAATAATTTTGAAACATGCCACAATATGGATGAACTTTGAACTCACTGTTTTATGGAAAATAAACCAGACATAGTAGGACAGCTTCACCTTATGATCTCATATTTAGACTTACCTATGGTAAGCAGATCCTTAGAGAATGAAATTTAAATGGTGGTTTCAAGGGGCTAGGGAAAGAGAATATGGTTAAGTGTTATTTAATGAGTATACCATTTACATTTGGGAAGATTTCTAGAGATTGATGGTGGCAAAGGTTGTACAATAACATCAGAGTACTTAAGGCAATGAAACTACAGGCTTATAAGTGACTGAAGTGGTGAGTTTTATGTTATGTATATTTCACTTTAATAATTATCCTGTCACTAAGGCTTATGAAATATCTAGACTCATGAGTGATGAATGTAGGAATCTTTCAATATGAATTTTAATTAATGAGGTCCTTTTAATTGCCAATTTATTTATCATTTGTGTGTGTATATTTCCCAGATATATCCAAAGATTCTTTTGATGTTTTTGACCATGTGATTGAAAAAGAAACTTTTGATTTCACCTGAGAAAGAATTATATCATCTTTTCATAATAGTATAAATATATTAAAGCCAAGCACTTTAGTCATTATTTTTTTATTGGCAAAGGTGATAACTTTCTAATTTCATGGATTATGTATAGGCAATACTTAGTATTCTTTAGACTCTTTTAAATATTTTATTTTTTGTATTTCTGCATCAGAAACTTTTTATGCATCACTTGTTTTTAGCATTTTATTAAAACTAATTTATATGAGTTAGGATTAGAATGAAATGAAAACTTTGCTTCTATATATGAGACAGAAGATTGTTTTGAAAGACTTCCCAGAAATATGATGTTCTTGTATTGCTTACTTTTATAATGTTAATTAGAATTTGTGGTATAAATTGATTTTGACTGATATCAAGGTAGTCATTTGAAATACAGAGTTGACAATAAGGATGTCAGTAGATAATTACTGTGCTTTCAATGGGGTCATTATTGTGATTGGAAAAGTTTTTTTTTTGGTTGTTCATCACCCTTTTCCCTCAGCACTGCTTAGAGCATGATCAGTTATTACTGTACTGACAAGTATTAGCCTAGTTGTAATTTATCATAGGCTGACAAGTGCCAAAATTCATCCTCACATGTGTATCCACTGAAACAGACAAACACTATTTCCATCTATCTTACTGTTTATTGTGATATATTATTTTGACCTACAAGGTGATAGACAAATTTTATTTAATCATACCTCACGTAACTATAAATATTGTTTTTCCTTAAATCAGCATAATAACACATTATATTTTCTATTCAAGACACTGACATAATCATTTCATTATTAAAATAAAGATTTTAACATATAATTTACTTTATTAATGGTTAGTAATTAATTTAATATAAACAATATTTGGAATGAAGATTGATTAGAAATATCATTGCAGAAATGGTTTTATTAATACAAGGGAAAATGTCAGAAGATCAGTTTTAGTTCAAGTCAGTTATGTTTCATTTCAATTGAAATATAAAAGCTGTTGGTTGTATACCATGGTAGCATTATTGACATATAAATGACCCCACTACTGCCAGAAAAATAAGGTCAAGAGAGACATTTTTAATGAAGTCAGTTTGCCAGTATTTTATTGAGTATTTTTGCATCAATGTTCATGAGGGAGATCGGTTTGTAGTTCTCTTTCTTTGTTGTATCCTTGTTTGGTTTAGGAATCAGGGTAATTGTAGCCTCATAGAAGGAGTTTGGTAATGTTCCTTCTGTTTCTACTGTGTGGAACAGTTTAGAGAGTATTGGTATTAACTCTTCTTTGAAGATCTGGTAGAATTCTGCGCTGAAACCATCTGGTCCTGGGCTTTTTTTGGTTGGGAGACTTTTAATGACTGTTTCTATTTCCTTAGGGGTTATTGGACTATTTAAATAGTTTATCTGGTCTTGATTTAACTTAGGTATGTGGTACCTATCCAGAAAATTATCCATTTCTTTTAGATTTTCCAGTTTTGTGGAATAGAGGTTTTTGAAGTATGACCTGATGATTCTCTGGATTTCCTCAATGTCTGTTGTTATGTCCCCCTTTTCATTTCTGATTTTGTTAATCTGGATGCTCTCTCTCTGTCTTTTGGTTAGTTTGTATAAGGTCTTGTCTATGTTGTTGATTTTCTCAAAGAACCAACTCTTTGTTTCATTGATTTTTTGTATTGTTCTCTTTGTTTAATGAAGTCAATTATGATGCATTTTCATTGAAATATGAAAACTGCTTTTATTTAAAGGGAGTACTAGTTGCATTTCATCATATTCTATGGCCTTGTAATATTACAGTGGGTGCTTAACCAATGTCTCAGCTTTCCTCATTATACAAGAGATCTTCTACCACAGTAATTAAAGTATGTCTTGCCCACTTGTCACTCAGAGACAAGTGATCTTAGAAATAAGGCTGAAAACTATAAAGCAGACTAACAAATTATTGTCTAAACCTACTTTAGGGAAGATTGTAGTATTTGTTTTAATGTACAGCCCAGGCTGGCCTTGAATTCATGATTTTACTGCTTCTGTCTGTTCAGCTTTTCCTGCAGGTATGTGCCGTCTCAATCTGAAAAGGGTTCATCTACTTTCCCCAAAAAGAACCACCAACTGAGGATCAAGTGTGCAGTGTGTAAAAACATGAGCCTGTTTTAGGCTCAATTACATTTTACATCCAAACTTCAACAAGTTAATTTATAATTTTAGGGTCTTCAGTGTTCAAATTACTGAAACCCCTTTTTCCTTGACATTCTGTTTCCTGTTTGTCACTGAATGATCAGATTATATACTGGAGTTTTATGTAAATTCTACTATTGATTAGCTGTGTTTCTTCAAGAAATCTTCAGATAAACCAGTTGAATTTGTGGTAGAGAATGGAAGAAAAGAAATGCTAACAAAGAAGACAACATTGTAAAAGTCCCAGGAAGAAATAGAGCTTGTAAATATTTTTTTATGTTAACAGATGACAGAAACGTTGCCCAAAGATAGAGCTGAAAGAAAAGTTGCTGTAATAAGCTGGTTGACAGCCATAATGCTTGGAGAGCATGACATTTGCTCTACAGTTTAGTGAAAGGCTTTGATAGGTAGAAATAAAGAAGAAAAGGTAAAATACCAGGACAAACGTGCCAGTAAGGGAAGAAATTGTGGCAAGGGCAAGGCATAGTAAAAGCACTTAATTTGATGGAGTTTAAAATATAAGAGTGTGTATATACATACATGGCATCTTACTAAGAACTGAGGTATCATGTGCTTTCAGAAATGATAGACTCTGCCTAATAATGTTTTTGTTTGTTTGTTTGTTTTTTGAGACAGGGTTTTTCTGTGTAACTTTCGAGCCTGTCCTGGAACTCTCTCTGTAGACTAGGCTGGCCTCCAACTCTCAGAGATCTGCTTGCCTCTGCCTTCCAAGTGCTGGGATTAAAGGTGTGTGCCATCATCGCCTGGCAATAATATTCTTAAAATGATTGCTTTACCCTATAGCAATACATGAAACATCCAATTGTCAAACCCTTGCTAATACTATTATGTTACACGAATCCTGAATGGTCTTAATAAAAACCCAGAGCCACATATTGGGCTAAGTGCTAAAAGATCAGAGAAACAAAGGAACAAGCCACTAGAGAAATTTACCACTATCAAATCCTCAGGCAGAATGGAAGGTGAGATCCTATCTCCACGAATCCTCTGACTGAATGCCTCTGAGTCCTCCACTGTAAAGCCTCTAGTTCCTGTCTCCTCATGCCTTATATACCTTTCTCTGCCCAGCCATATCACTTCCTTCATATTTCTGGGATTAATGGTGTTGTGCTTCCCAAATACTGGTAGCAAAGACAGGAGATCTCAACTGCTGGGATTAAAGGCATGTGACTCCCAAGTATTGAGAATAAAGGTGTGTGCCACCACTGCCTAGCCTCTATGTTTAATCTAGTGGCTGGCTCTGTCCTCTGATCCTCAGGCAAGCTTTATTGGATACACAATATATCACTGTACTATTGAATATATTTTTCTCTATTCTACAGTCATAATTATTCCATAATTTTCATCATTTAGTTCATTCATGAAATATTTATTGAATACTTTATATTACAGTAGAAATTCAGAGTATGAGCATCTAGGATATTTAAATATCATTGGAAACATGCAGATTTCCTTTAAATGTTAGACTTTCCCAGTCCTTCCTGTTTTCAAAATAGCTATCACAAAAATTTATTGTTTGTGACAAACATATTAGGAGAAATATTTATACCAAGAGGAGAAGTTAATAGACTTTTGGGATTTCTGATTTTCCCCAATATTTGTGAGCTAGTAACAAATGTGACAGTTACATAACCCTGCAAAGCCACAGTGTTTGGCATAGTACAACATATAGTGGATATACTGATACTGTTCAATTTAGTACAGAGAATAAGCTCCTGTTTTTCATTGGAGAGAATTAGAATAAGAAGACCTGGTTTATAGTAACAGTTCCTTTACTTATTGCTGTGGGATGTTCTGTATGGCAAATGTGTTGCTAATAAAACACTGATTGGCAGTGGCTAGGCAGGAAGTATAGGCGGGGCTAACAGAGAGAATTAAAAGAACAGGAAGGCAGAGGGAGTCACTGACTGCCAGCTGCCAGCCAGGACAAGCAGCATGTGAAGATGCCGGTAAGCAACGAGCCATGTGGCAAGGTATAGATTTATAGAAACGGATTAATTTAAGATATAAGAACAGTTAGCAAGAAGCCTGCCACGGCCATACAGTTTGTAAGCAATATAAGCCTCTGTGTTTACTTGGTTGGGTCCGAGCGGCTGTGGGACTGGCAGGTGAAAGAGATTTATCCTGACCGTGGGCCAGGCAGGAAAACTCAAGCTACAACTTATTACTTAAATAATCTTTGGACTTAAGTCATTACCTTTCTGGCTATGTATATCACCACACCTATAGCAAAGGACAAATAATTTGTGAGAATTAGGAAACAGTGGAGTTAAAAAATAATTCAAACACAAAATACAAAGATTTTTAGGGATTAGTCAGTATATAGGCCGAGTCTAAGAAACCTGTCACATGGGCCAGCCTAAGTCTTTCCCACCTGTACCAGGCTTGCTTTTGGGCCACTAACCAGCTCCCAAATCATGACACAGAGATTTCTTCTTAATTATGAATGCTTGCCTTATCTTATGCTTGTCTCACTAGCTCTTTTAACTTAATTTACCTATTTCTCTTCATCTACATTTTGCCTCAGGGCTTTCTACCTTTCTTTCATTATGTATGTCCTACTCTGTGTCTAGCTGGCTGGTGGCTGCCAGGCTGGCTGGCCCTAGGCATCTCATTATCTTTCTCCCTTGTTTTCTTCTCTTTTCTCTTCTTGAGCCTAGATTCCTCCATCTCCTTATTCTCTCTGCCCACCATCCCCACTGATCCCTCTATTACCTAGCTATTGGCCATTCAGCTTTTTATTAGACCATCACGTGTGTTAGGCAGGCAAGGCAACACATCTTTACATCATTAAACAAATGAAGCATAAATGTAACACACCTTTACATAGTAAAGTAATATTGCACAACATAAACTAATGTAACACATCTTTACATAGTTAAAGTAATATTATACAACACCACACAAAAGCCCTAGAAAAAAGTTTAACCACGATCTAGTAAGCAGCATGAAATTCATCAAGCTCAAGCTTATCTCTTCTGAAGTTGTAGCTCTCTGAAACTCAAAATTTTAAACTTTGTGTATCTGAATTTCTTTGGGTAGCATATTTATAAATATAAAGAAATGAGTACAAGAACATTTAGATATTTAATAAAATAGGGCAGCCTATAAGTGTGTAAAAAAAAATGTTCTCTATACTTGTGGCCAGTGAAGGAATGAGGAAATTAAGGAAATGCAGAAACATGTATGTGCCGTAAAAATAGGGATTAAAGAAGAAGACAGTAAATTAGACTTTCCTAAAGCCTTTCTTGGTTTCACATTCTCTCTTAAAGATTAAGCTTTCACTGCCTGTGACAAGAGAAGCAAGAGAATAATTAGAGGTATTCCTCACCTTCAAGCAAGTTCCAGTGTTATTTAGGATTCAGGGATAACCAAAACGGAACAATGGGTATGAAACACAACTGCAAACATAGTAATGAATTTTATTTTACAGTGTAGCACACTGTAGAAATCTGTGAGAGAAATGAACTACAAAGGCTTCAAGGAAAAATAGGATACTCATCCAGAGAAAAGAGTTAAGCTAAAACCTAAAGATGTTTAGAAACAGATGAGATAAATTCTGTGGGGAGAAAGCTCTTGGTTGGGGGAAAGGAAAATATTTAGAATTAGGAAAGAGAGATTTACGTAGGAAAAACTCAAACTGAATAAATTAGTGCAGTTGATTGATTTTCCTTTTTGTATCTGGTTTCTTATGAACTCTTATTTGAGTTGCTTTTTTTCTGGTCTTGCTAGTTCTTTTGGAGCTTTTGCCTAAAATCAAGTGTAAACTGCAGCACAGGAGAAAAGTGAGAGAAGGGTCCAGGCTCCATGGCTTCTACACAAGGTAGCTGTGCTCCAGCTGAAAACAATAGCCATCATCCTTTATTACACACTCACTATGGTTCGGGCAGTCTGTTAAGTTCCAATATTTGTTGTCTCTACTGATCTTCATAATACTTGTATGAGGGCATGTAACAAAAGAGGAAATTTGGACTTGATCTACTTCCAAAGTCTGGCAACCTATATATCTGATGACTGATACCTAAGGAGCTTGTTATATATAATTACAAGACGTTAAGGAGGCAGAAAATTAAATAATAATGGGTCAAGGGAGATTAAGTGATGTAATATTTTCTCAAGTAGATGGAATGAATGATAACTGCTCTATTCACTTGGGTATGTTTGCAAATGCTGAACTTTCAAAGGTCATAGATGGCAAGCCTGTGACATGTAGCCACATGCAAGCATCAGAAAAAAAAACAAGAATTTATATTCTATACTTCCTACATCTGTGTGACCTATGAGACGCCATGTAATCTCCCTTCTCTAAATATTGATTTCTTCCACATTACAGTATAATACAGCAGTCAAGTAGCTTCTTTTCATATCAGACACACTGTGTCCCTAAAGTCAATGCAGTCTAAGCAGTCACAATGTAAATGGTCAAAATAGACAACAATGTCAAATTGGGGTTTGCGCCAAAGTACAGCCTTTGTGTTTGACCCCACTTTGGTCTGCTGGCCGTGGTCCAGAGGGTGTCTGGACCAGTCTACTCTAGTGACCAGCCTAGCAAATAACCTAGCTGTCATCATAGAGCCTTTGTCCAGTGACTGATGGAGGCAGATACAGAGATCCACAGCCAGGCACCAGGCTGAGCTCCTGGAATCCAATTGATGAGATAGAGAAGAGATACTGCAGGCAAGGGACGTCGAGATCATGATGGGAGGACATACAGAGATGACCGACCACACTAGTGGAAGCCAATGAACTGTGGACTGGTGGCTGTGGAGCCCCCATGGGACTGGAGTAGGTCCTCTGGATATAGAAGATGGTTGTTTGGCTCAAACTGTTTGGGGGACACCCAGGCAGGGGGATCAGGATCTGTCCCTGGTCTATAGGCAGGCTTCTGGAACCTGGTGCCTGTGGTGTGACACCTTGCACAGCCTTGGTGCAGTGGGAAGGGGCTTGGGCATGCCTAGGCTCAGTGAACTGGGCTCTGCTGACTCCCCATGGGAGACCTCAATTTGGGGGATATGGGGATGCGGGGTGGCTTGGGAAAGAGGAGGGAGGAGGGGGGATCTTTGGATAGTATGTGGAGTGAGTAGAAAATTTTTTAATAAAGAAAAATGAAAGAAAAAAGTACAACCTTTGTAAAAGATGGGCTGAGAGATGTGGTATAAAACACAAAGTATCTGCTGTGCAAAATGACATATAAGAAAATGAAAAGACAGAGTACTTCACAACTTGAATCACAAGGGTACTTGTCTTATGTCTTATGTATTTTTCTCCATGATCACTTTTAAATCAAATGCATGAGACAAGACATGTAATGTTGGAATC
>CABHPQ010047372.1:0-21583 GCA_902168405.1 Peromyscus aztecus
CCGAACCCAGGTCCTCTGAAAGAGCCGAAAGCGCTCTTAACCACTGAGCTATCTCTCCAGCTCCCATCTGCTGTTTTGTTAATAACCTAAGATCTGCCTTCACTGCTGATGAAACTTCTCTTTGGGTAGGAATCAAAAGACTCAATATGAAACCAAGCAGTCTCAGCTTTAGCCACAAGCACTAGCAATATAGACATCAGCCTGGGTATAAGATCTGAATTTTGAACAACTGCAGACAGGGAGACATAATTCCTGAGAAGAAAAAGCTCGGCGTTGCTTTAACACTCCGCTAAAAGGAAAAGAAGATGACCATTAGATACTGAGAAAATTGAGTACTTACAGAATAAATTTCAGACAGAACCAGAATACAGACACTTCCCTGAGCCGTGACTAGTGAAATGCTCTACCAATTTTTGTTAAAGGCAGATATGGATAATTCACTCAAGAATGAAATCTCATTTTGTGGGGTGTGTTATTTGAAGTCTGATGTATATTATTTCTCAGTGGGAATCATGAATCAAAAAGACAATCCACTCGCAACATGGGTTGTGTCGTCTCAGCTAATTCTCTTTTATTGTCCTTATAAAAGCGTATGAGGAGAGGACGATGTCATCGATTGAGGAAGTTATTATATGGTGCTTATAGAGAGTGGTTACAAATGAGAGCTCAGGATTCAGATATACCTGCTTTTAAATTCCAGCTCAACCACTTAACAGCAGCAAGATTCTGTGCAATTACTTAACCTCAACTTTTTTTTTCTATCTGTAAAAGCAGAGATAATGACAGCTCTCAGGCTGTGTGGAATTTCTGTGAGACTGACGAGGGGGGCACGCCTACACATCACACTGCCTTGCTGGGTGAGGACGGGATGCTCACTGCTTCTGGATGACACTGTCCATGCAAAAAGATAGCACTCTCCTAAGAGGGGAGAAGAGTTTATCCTGGAGCTTGGAATCAGGTGACCCCAAATACCATGTGCAAAATGTGGTAACAGCTGGATGGAAATTTTTATAGTAACAGAATAAAGAAAGCCAAGGCGTTTTTTCAAATACAGTGGGGGGAACATTAAAGTAGGCAGACACAGCGAGGCTGGAACAACTGTTACCAGTCTGGGTGCTATCAGAAGACTTTCTTCATCTTTTGGTTGGTTGGAAACATGGGGTCCATGTGTACACGGGAAAAGGTTTACCTCATGTTTACAAAGATGTTGGGTCAGGTACAGAGGAGGGCAATAAATGACTATTACAGGGGTTAAAGATGCCACCAAGACACTTGGGCTCTGGACTTGAAACACTACAGACTCTCCACATCATCAAACTTCGACTCAGTCAATCTACCTTGGAAGTCAATCAGTGGAAGGTGTGGTCCTTGTAACACTAATCCTGCCCAGTCACTACCCTAGGCACTGGGGCAAACAAGCTAACACTGTTTCTCCAGCCAAGAGGAGGAGACTAGCTGTTGCTTGATATGTTCGTTACATGAACTTTATTAAGACTTATATGTTGCGATGGGTAACCTTCCTTGGGTAAAGGAAACGGCTAAGAGATGAGTCTCTGGGTGGGTCTGTGCGGACATTTCCAGGAGGGAAAACGCTCCCCAAAATGACTCGAATAAAAGGAGGTCTAAGGAAAAGTAGTACGGCGGCAAGCCTTAGTTTCTTGCTGGAGAGTGCGCCCTCATCCTTTGCTGACATCTTCAAGATTCAAGTACAGACTGAAGACCTGGCTCTCCAGAAACCCTTCGGGCCTTCAGCACAAGATTGGGATTTTGGGAACATCCAGCCTCATAGATGGAATTCTTGGCTCTCCAGGATGTGGGAGGCCACTGTTGGACTACCCGGCCCCTATTAGGTAAGGCAATGCAACAAACTCCATGTGTATGTGTATTCATGCTATCAGTTCCATTCCTCTAGAGAACTCTGATGAATGAACAGATGCATGGGCGAGGGAGGCTCTAAGTCTTACCTCTCCACGGTTGAGACCATCCTATTTGGTTACTGTAATAAGCAACTGACAACTGCTACCACTACCACAGGTGGTTAAGATTACCAAGAGGTAAAAGAAATATTATGCCTGGGGTTCCTATGACCAAGAAAAAGGCAAAAACATCTCCCTGATGAGAAAATCACCAAATTCACACTAAAATGCTTGCCAAGGGGGTGGGAATATGCAACTTTAAGTAAAAGTTCTGGAACATTTGCCCAGGGGAGTGCCCTTGTACCAAGTAGAATTTTCTAGGACAAACTACCTTCCTCTATACCATTCCAACAAGAAATATCCAATCGAGGGCCAGTGAGACTGTCCAGTTGGGTGAAAGTTCCTACCACCAACCCTAATATCCTGAGTTCAATACCCATAAGCCACATAACAAGAGTGAACGGATTTCTGCAAGTCCTCCAAGCTCCATACTCACAGCATGGTTTTAGCTTTTCTAATCTGGCTGATCAGCTGAGACCATGGCGTATGCATACCCACAAAAACATGCATGCATACATGCACACAAACACTTTTTGATGTATTCACTTGAATATCAGTTGAGACACGGCATGTGCATACCTACACAAACATGCATGCATACATACACATAAATAATTTTTAATGTATTCACTTTAACAGTGAACCAAATGCCACACAGAAAACCAGAACACACAACGAAGAATGGAAATAACTTCTTCAGTTACTGACGATCAAGCAAGTTGTACTTTTGAGTGTAATCCAGTTCCCTGCCTTCAAAAGCACTGAAGGAAAACAAGAGCTTGGGACAAAGCCTCATGCCCTGTTTGGCTGCATAAGCTATTTACACCTGAGAGATAGAAGAGCTTAGCCCTCTTAGTCAGGTGTAGTCTGACACAAACAACAGTATCTAAATAGGATCTCCTAATGCCTGCATTCCATTATATTCACTTTTAATAGCAACTTGCATACAGTGCTTCCCTGGGTTTACGATATCAACACAACACTTTCTTGTGGATACCTATGTGTGAGGGCTGGGGTGGGTGGTGTTAATGCTCAACCTGACAGAATCTATACTCACCCGGAAGATCCCTGTTTGTGATTACCTTGCCGACATTAACTGAACTGGAAAAATCGGCCCACTGTGGAAGCCACGGTCCCCAGATATTTCTGGGAATTTGGACTGTGTAAGTGGACAAAGGAGATGAGCAGCAGCCTGCATTCACCACTCTCTCATTCTGATTGGGAACGTGCCATGGCCAGCTGCCTCGACCTCCTGCGGCCTTGGCAGCCACATCGTGATGGACACAGTCTTGAACTATGAGTGGAAATGAAGCCTTTCTCCCTGAAGGTGCTTTCTGTCAGGGTACTTTAATACAGCAACAGGTTAAAACAAACAAACACACAAAAAACCCTAAGGCAAAGAAGAAAATAATTTTAGAAAACAAAACCACAGGATGATAATTACACACACAAGACCCCTCATATGATATACATTGAGGAAGGTGGTTGTTGGCTTCAATTCCAATTCTCCAAACTACAAAAGATAATCCAAATACCCAGAAATGAGCTCAATCCAAACTACAGGTGGATTTCTGGATGTTAGATAAAAGCCAGAATTCCTCAGGAACTTGTGAATCTGGGTCCCATCGGCCATAAGGATTCATTTCCCTTCCCTCTGGGAGAAGGGACATGTAGCTGCCAGTATTGCCTACCAGTGTATCAAAGCAAATGAAGGCATCCAGGCTCCCTCAGCCTCGCAAGCACCCATTACTCACATCAAAGTCCATGCTAGAGTGTAGCCCTGCTCACCTCCTCCTCTACCCTAACCTCCCTCGGGCTCACAGGCTTCCCCCTCCCCAGCTATTCATCCTTGTAACTCAGCTGTTTTCTCCATGCTCAGGATCCTGCTAATCTCACTATGCTTTCCCTGTTCTCCATCTCCTGCTATAACCCCTCTCTCACAGATAGCCCTGGTCATGTCCAGTCTGCTGGCCATGTTCGATCTATTTCTTTCTCTCTCTGCTCTGGATTCTTCCAGATGCCTCTGGCTGTTCTCATATCTACAACAGAAACCTTCCCTTAACCATACCACAAAGAAGTCATGCCCTCAGTTTACACACTGGTAGGTCACGGTGGCTATCATTAGGCTGACAAGCTATGGAATTAAAAACTATACTACACCACTACGGTGATGCTTATATCCCATCTCACCTAACAAGGGTCACAAGGGGTCTAATTAACAGAATGACCTTCAAATGTCAAGAGGGCCAATGTGGGACAGAGGCAATTAAATGAATCTACACTCATATTGCTACATCATTTTACCAGGGAGCTCCTCTCACACAAGACTAAAGGTCTTCCCCATCTCCTCTGTTGGAAGTACTGACTTTAACAAGATGTGAATTGAAGAAGACAGCGATTTATTTTTCTCAGTCCGAGTTAGTTCTCAAAATTTCAACTGCCAGTAAACTGCTACCACGGAACATAGGAAAGCACACTTTCAGTTAAAGACACATTAATAATCTACCAGCACGCTTGGCATCACATCTAGACATGACTAGAAACCTCTCGGGTCCGTATTGCACCCTCTGTCGTACAATACTGCAGAGGGAACCAAATTCTTCCAACAAGCGTGTTTTCAGTAAATGCATGAGCTGCTCTATATCCATATGAAAGTTTCTTGTGTGAAAATTTCTGCTAATTCCTGATGAACACACATACTTCCTCCTGTTCTTGAGTTCATCTCTCTACCCAACCCAATCTCCAAGAAAGCTATGGCATCATCTGTTATAATGCATACACGGAACATAGAAATATTTCCTGTGATACTTACCATACAGCCCAGGATCTAATCTGATGCTCGCACTCAGATCCTGGCGTGTTTTTAACGAACACGCTTAGCCCAGGGCTCCTCATGGCCAGAAGGGCAAGTCTCCTACTAATCATCCATTAAAGAGTAACTATAAAGAAGAATGATATCACTTCTACTATCAGGGCACTAACCAGCAACCACCACTCCCATTTATACTACACTGATGTCCTTAAATACAAAGATACACAAGGAAAGTGTGGGCAATGCAGTGAGGAAAAGATCAAGGGGGATATGGATGAAGGGGAGAGCAGTAGTATCACTTGGTGATGGTTAGTTGTAACTTGGTTTGGCTGTTGTTTGGTTTGGGTTTTTCTGAGAAAGGGTCTCACTATGTATTTCTGGTTAACCTGGCAATTGCTATGTATACTAAGCTGGCCTCAAACCCACAGAGATCCACCTGCCTCTGCCTGAGTGCTGGGATTAAAGTCATGCACCACCATGCCTGGTAGTTAGTTGCAATTGTTAATTTGACACATTCTAGAATTCCTTGGGAAGAGAGTCTCAGAGAGGGATTATCTACATTAGGTATGTCTGTGGCACATTTGTGGAGGATTTTCTTGATTACATTAACTGAGCTGGGAGGACCTGACCATGGTGGGTGGCTCCATTCCCTTGGTTAGAATCGTCAACTGTGTACAAGTTGAGAAAGCTCTCTAAGCAACGGGCACGTGTTCATTCAGTCTGCAGACATGATGTGACTACTGGCTTCAAGTCCTTGTCTTGGCTTCACTGCAGTGATGGACTGTAACCCGGAACTGTAAGCCAGATAAGCCACTTTCTCCCCAAGTTGCAATTTCTCGGGGTATTTTACTGCTGGACAAGAAAGCTGGGACACCCCTGTTAACAAAGCACTTCGAAGACTGAGGATAGAGGCCTGCTGGGAGCTTGAGACCGGCCAGTTCAGAGACTCAATCAACAAACAAACCACAACAACAACAACAACAAAAACTCAGGAGCTGAGCTAAGTGGCTCATGCCTGTGGTCACAGCACTGAGGAAAGCGGCAAAACAGGAGGATGCTTCCAGTCTGAGGCCAGGATGTGGCACAGAGTGAGGACCAGGCAAGCCCTACCTCACAAAAACATAAAGGGAGACATCGGAGGAGAAAAAGGAAAACAGAGAAAAGATGATGAAGTAAAATGATGAAAAAGGAAAAAAGAGTCAAAGGAAGTGAACGCAAACAATACAATAATTAGAAGTAAAAAAGAAAAAAAAATTGACTCCCTCTACATCATTCAGAACATTCCATACGAGGCATTTCACTAAAACAGGCTTTTAAATCAGGCGAGTACAACAAGAAGCTGGCACATCTCTTTAGAGAGCCTGTGCACAAATTACTAAAGATATTAAGACAGAGGGGACTCAGGAACCTCCCATGGAGCCAGAGGCCAGGGAGGAGAGGAGGCTATGGGGAGACCTGGATCCTCAACTTCATGCCCTGGACCACCCCTTAGAACCCACCCAAGTCCCCCAGGCTAAGCTCAGGGAGGCTGTCAAATGCTGCTTACTGACTGCCTCTTCAACGGAACAGCAATGCGTCAGCTGGTGCCTTGTAGAGTCCAGCACCTTCCAGCCTTGGCAGAGGGTTATTTATGGTGGGTGAGGATGAAGATGGCACCATGGTAAGACAAGCAGGCATACCCAGGCTGGATACACTAACCTCTCTGCAGCCTTGAGCTGTGTGGATGGGTAGAGCCTTCACCTTTATAGCAAAGGGACTCCATGGATTACCAGGATCACATTCTGTCCTTTACACTCCTGGGCATAGAGGAAGACTATGAAAACAGCGACTACACCAACATAGGTTGGCATGGTGAAGATGTCAACATCCAGCAAGGGTTGGGAGGGTTCAATGCTCACACTAAGGATCAAAACCCACAGATGGCCAGGAAGATCACCATCAATCACTACTAGGCAAATACAACTTTGAAATATGAAAGGATAGTTGAAAAGGTTTTGAAAACTGCTTATACAGTGGCTGGGGGTGTGGCTCAGTGGGGAGGGTGCTTTCCTAACATGCACAAGACCTAGGTGTGCTCCTCAACATAAACAGGGGTCGGTGGCACATACCTGATACCTCAGTACTTGGGAGCTTGAAGCAGGAGGAACAGTTTTTCCAGGTTATCCTCAACTATACACAGAGTTCAGGATCATCCTCAGTTACATGAGATCCTGTCTCAAGAATTAACAACCAAATAATTATTTAAACCAATGCACCAGGGATCTATACCATCCATCTCTTATCTGCACATCCTCCCAGAGACGAGGGACTCAAAAGAAGTCAGGACCAGCATGGTAATTTTCAATATAATTTAGTCAAATGGGCAAACTCGTCTTATGGATGACATGAGGAAATGGTAGCAAAGCTACAAATAATAGATCCTATCTGCTTTTTTGTTATGCTTTTTCTCCCCCTATAGCAAAGAACTCGATGAATTAGTTAACAGACACAAGGAAACAGAAGTGGAAGAGAGGAACCTACAAGGGAAACCCTGAAAAGGAAAAAGAGACACGCACAACATCAACTGTATTTGAGCAGGGTCCAGCTCCCCCAGCATGTCAAAGCTGGACGTTAATCCAGAATGAAGCAACTTAATTTCTTCATCAGCCAAGAGGACTCAGTGACCTTTTCCTGCCTCAATGGCTCCCTTCATTCTTTATTTAGTTATGCATGGAAATCAGGCCCTTGGGAGAAATCTTGCCCTTTTCTCTATTTTCACATTGACATATAAGCAGCCTTTGCTGCTATTTCAAAGGAAAGCCCCCCAGTAAGAAGAACTGCCATGCCAGTTCTCTGGCAATCCTGAGCCACTAAAGACCCAACCATTTATGTGTCAAAAAATGACTCAAGTCATCTCTACCGTGGCTGTCCAGCACTGCAGCTTCCTCCAGCATGCTGAGTTCCCCTCCCAAGCTTTCCCTCCCAACTTCCAAATCCTGTAGCGAGCACTGTAGGATGTATAGATCCTGTTTGACAATACTGTAGAAAATCCAATGTGGGCAAAATTTAAGATCTTCAGAATGAATAGCCAAAAACCTGTGTGACATATAAAAGCCATTTTCCTGTTTTTCTGTCTTTGTCAGAAAAGACTAGGTAATGCTGAGAGCTGAACCACTCAATTTATGTAGCTGAAAAGAGAAGCACAGAGGGGTTTCTCATTGGCGGTGTGTCTAGATGAGTCAGGAGAAGCTCTGTATCTCAGTCCCTAAGGTATCCAAGGTGATGGAGAGCCACCAACTTCAATACCGCTCATCTGCACAGAGGAAAGAAGCCCAGTCAAGGGCATGTCTAGATTCACATTATTTTACCGGCAAAAAAACCCTGATCATAAGGCTACACCAAAGTAAAAGGGCAAATAAAGAAGAAGAGAATGGAGGCAAAAAATCATACATAACGCACCGTAACAATTACTCTAATATAGGACACTAGACTGGATATACAATTGAGAATGAAACTTCCAAAAATATCAACTATACATTGAGATGAAAAAATCATTACCTTGTTAAGACTGTTAAGAATCTATGGCAGTTTCAGGGCAAATAAGACACATTTGGTAACTCTGCTTCCAATGTCTTCTGACTAGACTTACAGAAGAAAGAATGTATTATATGATAGTTAATTATGAATGCCAAAATGAGAAAGTGTAAAATCACCTGGAAGATAACCTGTGGGAAGGTCTGTAAGGCACTTTCTAGATTGGGGTAACTGAAGAGAGAAGGCTCACCCTAAATTACCAGCAGCAACAGTCCAGAGGCTGCAGTCCGAGAATAATTAAAAAGACAAGGTGGGCTCCAGGGTTTCTCTCTCTCTGCTTCTTGACTGCAGATGCAATGTGACCTGTTACCATGACTTCCCCACCATGAAGGACTCTACTAATTAGATTTCTATTGCTGTGATAAACACCATACCCAAATCAACTAGGGGAAGATATCCTTTATTTCTGCTTATAGCTGTAGTCCATCATGAAGGATACCCAGGGAAAAAACTCAAGGCAGGAACCTGAAGGCAGGAAATGAAGCGAAACCATGCATGCAAGCAGGCACAAGGACAGAAAATAAAGACATACACCTCCGAACTAGGAGGACACCCTCTTTACTGCAGAAGATCATTTCCTAAAGATAGCTGCATTTAATATGTACATGACACCATAAAAAGAAATAAAAGAACTCAGTCATTTCTTTAAAAAAAAATAGAAGTAACATCTTTGGCTAGATTGTATTACACCTTGCTTAATATAAAAAGAGCTTTTATTTATTTACTTTGTTATTGCAAGTCCCTTTTGGTAGTCTGCTATCTTTAAACGAATACCACACTCCTTTCTCAAACTTCAGTGAAATTTTGAAACAGTTTTTTTTTTCAGTTTCTTTTCTCTAGTGGCACAGTCAGGGTGGAGGGATGAAAGGAGGGAGGGAGGGAAGGGAGCGAGGAGAGGGAGGGACGGAGGGGGAAAGAGGGAGAGGGAAAGAAAATGAAGATTAAAGAGCATCAAAGAGACAGCAGTGGTGGCGCACGCCTTTAATCCCAGCACTTTTGAAGCAGAGGCAGGTGGATCTCTGTTTTCGAGGCCAGCATGGTCTAAAGAATGACCTCCAGGACAGCCTCTGCTACACAGAAAAACCTTGTCTGGGAAAAAAAAAAAGATAGATGGCTCAGCAGTTAGGAGTGCTTCATGTGTAATCACAAGGTGCAGAGTACAAATCCCAGCAGCCACAGTACAAGTCAGGCCTCCCACGTATGCTGGTGACTCCAGTTCCACGGGAGCGAGACAGAAGGATCACCGCACTTCTAGGCTTCAAACCTCGTTCAGGAACCCAAAGCCCCGGGTTTAGGGACAGACCCTGCTTCCGAGGAATAGGGGAAGGATGATGTAATATGTTGGATGCCCTTTCTGGTCTCCACAAGCAAACTGTTGCATGCATCTGCACACATACAAATAAATACGTACTTAAAATGAAAATACAAGAGGACCAAAATCCACTTCTACGTAGGCGATATGGACCATGAAAGCAGCTCTCCACATAACAGGAAAAGTAAACCCAAGGACACGTTCTACCTTGAGTCATCTTCATATAGACTTTTACATATTTAAAGGACTACAGATAGTGATGCTGCTGTCACATTCAGAGTAAAAATCCCACGTTTGAAAAACGTAGAATCTCAGTCTTCGAAATCTACCTATTTTTCCGTCCACTTTGGCAATGGGATTTAAACTTCAGAGATGTGGTCAGATGGCAGGGCAAAGATGTCATCGTCGTCGTCGTCATATTGAGGCAGATCTTCTCACGCTGAGGTCCTGGTGCTTTCACTGCATAGATACTTGTACATATTATAAATGCTCAATCTTGATCATGTCCTCTACTGGAGAAGAGTAGGGAGATATCTGACACCGGATAAGACAGATGAAAGTTATACATGTCACACTCACACACAGACATACCACGCCGCAAGAATGTCCTACAGAAAACACAGTCATTGAATAACAGAGTGGCAGAAAGTGGGGGGGGGCATCGTTTCTTACCATAAACACAAATGCGGCACCACTTTGTGCCAACTATTAAAACAAATTTGAGGACAGGCAGGATGACTCAGTGGGTAAAGGGACTGGCTGCCAAGGCTGACAGTGTAAGTTCAATCAGTGGAACCCACGTGATGGATGGAGAGAGCCAATTTCCTCAATGTGTCCTTTTGCCTTCATACATAGGCCATGGTGCATACGTCCGCACACACACTCCATAATACATGCCACGAAAAATAAAATGCACTTTACATTAGAATTAGCGTTGACGTAAGTACTTGCTCAAAAAAGAGAAAACTATTTTTAATAATTCCGAGCTTGTGTTTTTATGGATTTTCTGTGTGTGTATGTGTCTCTGTGTGTGTACTTCCTTCAGGTACATTTTTTTTCTTTTCTTCTCTCTTTGCTCTGTTCTATTCTAGGTTGTTTGTTTCTCAGATATGCCTGTTAGTTTTCTGAAGGGAAAAGAGAAATAAGGCCTGGAGTTGGATTGCTGAGGGGCATCTGGGAGGGGATGGACGAGAAATCATGATCAGAATATACTACATGAAAAAAAATCAATTTTCAATACAAAAAAAAAATAGGAAACTAGTCACAGAAGAAAACAACATGACACAAGGAAGGTTAAGATACTTAGCCCATGATAAATTTGTACACAACAATCAACTGTTCAATAATGGCAGCAGGACAGGGCATAAACAATTCATAGATAAAATAAAACGATCAATAGCACATGAAAAATGCCTACTCCCTCTAATCAACAGGGGCTACTGTGCAAGACAATGATCACTCACCCCCAAGCACCTCTAAGAGGGAAAATGAATTTGACAGGAGTGAACACAACAGGAACACGGTGAGCATCCTCCTGGTCTGTGAAGAGCAACCATTTACAGAAACAGTACGTAACAGGGATCAAGAGTTCGAAGGAGTCAGAAAAAATAAATCTTTATTTTGTGGATGCGTATGATGTTGTGACCAAATGCACAGGGGAAAGAGGGTAAGATGAGGGTAGCCTATCAGTACACACGCCTCTCACATCAAATGATGCTGAAGAAAAAAGCTACACAGAAACACGCCAACTTTAAGAATGCTTATTAGAAGGGCAGTGGTGGTGCACACCTTTAATCCCAGCACTCGTGAGGCAGAGCCAGGTGGATCTCTGTGAGTTCGAGGCCAGCCTGGTCTACAAAAAAAAAGAGTTCCATGACAGCCAGGACTATTTCACAGAGAAACCCTGCCTCAAAGAACTAAAAAGTTAAAATGATCCATTTACAACACACAGCTTGCCTTATAAAACTTCTATCTTGAAATTAGAAAAGGATAAGAAACCCCAAGCAGTTGCAGAAAGGAACCTCTAGAACCCACAGCCCTTTCTTGAGTAGAACTTGAGGACCAAAGTGAAGATGTTCCTGAAAATGGGCTTCTGTGAGGCACCTCCCCCTGGACATGACAGTGCAGGTCTGTGGTCACGGTGTCCCCACCCTCCCAGCATATCTGAACTCTTTAAACAAGGCAGCGTAAGTAGCCGGGCCACACGCTTGCTCTACGAAGGCAGCAACGGCGGCAGATTTCTTTAGACGGCGGCAGGGAGGAGGCACGTTGGAGGGCTGGGTGGGGAAGATCACGAAAGGAGCTCCGGTACCATCTGTCTGTGGAGCAGGAAGAACACAACAACAACAGCTGGTGCAAGAGGCGGCAAGATGTTGGTCCTGGAAGTGACAAGATGGGAGATGACAGGAAGCAGCTTCTTGCTCCTCTGACAGCAAAGGAAGCACGCAGCCGCGCTCCAGTGTTTGAAAACCTCCAGATGCTGCTGTCCTCACATCCCAGGGCTTTGTTCAGACAACATCTGAAAGCCTGCCTTTCTTCCTTCAAGCACTCCCCTATCAAACGCGGGCTCCTCTCCCTCCTCCTCTCTCTTGCGGGCAATGTGGGACACATTTTAAGTCAATGTCAGGGGAAGGAAGGCCTAGGAGTAGCACCCATATGAGCCTCTCTGAAACTTTCAAAAAAAAAAAATGTACCACGTGTTCTGCTTCCTTTCATTTGTTAAGTTAAAGTCATATTAGCCTTGAATCCAACTAAGGAACACAGAAATAACAACAACAACAACAACTGACATTGGGCAATGCTGTGGGGCCAGAATGGCCTATGCACCAAGAGACTGCGGGGGAGAGGTGGGCCAAGCTTCTCCACTAACTGCAGTGGCCACTAAGTGAAGTGCTCACGTGCTTCCATTTGCGACTCCAGCTTCTGAAGTCAGAACACAGGTAATGGTAGAGAGAGGCTGCACGGCCCAAAGTCAGAATTTCAAAGGACTTACCATCTGATGTTAATAAAATATTCTGATGTAGAGTGGTCCCATCTGCTGAACACATAAAACCAATTCTCCAACAACTGTGCCACATGTGCATAAAATATGCTAAAATTACAGAGTAAAAACCTTTAAACTGTATTGGACACCACAGGTCACATTTCAAAGTCTCAGTGTTTCAGGCTCCATCAGCCACATTCTTGTCCAGCGTGTGCCCAGCTGGTACCCAGGCCTCTCCTTTATCAGGCCAGATCAACTCTGAGGAGTCACACGGGGCACCCCTCCAGTTTTCCAAAACGCACTCTTAGAGTGGTGATTGTGCGTAGAGCTAAGTAATTTCTCTGCTTAGGTACATGCATACTATGTTTCAAGTGTGACAAGGTTGCATGGTAAAACCCTGTGGGATTTTTTGTTTTGTTTTGTTTTGTTTTAAATGTTTTTTTGCTCTTTAAGATAGGCTGCATGAAAATCCTCATTCTTCTGACGCAAATCTTTCCCTCTAGGGTCAGTAGTTCTCAACTTTCCTAATGCTACGATCCTTTAATATAGTTTCTCATGTTGTGGTGACCCCCAACCATAAAACTGTCTTCGCTGTTACTTCATAACTGTAATTTTGCTATCGTTATGGACCATAATATAAATATCTGTGTTTTTTTCCAATGGTCTTAGGTCACTCTTGTGAAATGGTCATTTAACCGACTCAAAGGGGTTGCAACCAACAGTTTCAGAATCACTGTTTTAGGTTCTTAGAACATCTTTATGAGATTATTAAACATCCTATTTTGAGGTTCTTCTGTTGTGATAAAACACCATGACCAATCAACTTGGGAAGGAAAGAATTTCACCTTATAGCTTGTAGTCTATCAGAGTTCCTATCGGGCCAGAAACTGAAGGCAGGCACCTAGATGAAGGAAATAACTGAGAGACCATGAAGAAATGCTACTTACTTGCCTGTTCCCCATAAAGTGCTCACCCTGCTTTCTTATAACACCCAGATCCACCCACAGTGAACTGGGCCCTTCTATACCAATTATCAATCAAGACAATACCCCACAGGCTAGCCCACTGCCCACTCTGGTGAGAGCATTTTCTCAACTGCGGATCCCTCTTCCCACATAACTCTAGCATATGTCAAAATGACATAAGACTAGCCAGCACACATCCTTCTCAGATCTCGTCATCACTCTCTTAACCATACAAGCACATATCCAAGCATATGATGAATACATTAGGTTCCTAGCAAAACACTGAACTCACTGAGGAGATAACTCACTGGCAGAAACACTTCCCGTGTGAGCATACGGACTTGAGTTTAGATCCCCAGGACCCACACAAAAAGCCGAGCATGGTTTTGTACAACTGTAAACCCCTGTGCTGCAGGAGGAGAACAGGAGCATAGACGGGATTTGAACAGAGAGCTCCAGGTTCAGTAAGAGACCATCTCAGGAAAATAGTTAGGAAGACCTGCTGGCTTCCAGCTTCCGGCAATGCACACCCACATGTACAGATTCATGATGGCATAAACTAGGCATTTGCATCCATGTGCGCATGTACATAGACACAAATGAAGTAACTCTCTCCTCTGCCTGTCTGTCTATCCCTCTCTCTCTATTCATCACCCCCAGGCATGGAAGAACAATCATCCACAGTTGATGAGGACACAGCAGTTCTATCTTTACAACTTTACAAGTATGAATCCTATATAACAATGTCTGTGAAAGTGGTACTTATTAGATGATTGTGTCTCTGTCTTACCCTCAAAGAGAGTAAGTGTCCTACCATCATAAGCCACTCCATATGACTATTTTCACAATTTTTTCCTTACTCAAATTGAAAGAAACATACAATTGCTGAAACAGAATCGCAAAAAATTAAAACATCTATAGCCTGGGTTAATATTCATATTCAAGAACATCCGTACTCTTAATGGAACACTTGAGCTAACTATGGTTTGACTAAAGGTTTAAGAAACATGGGAGTCTCCAACCACCATTCTGCCTTCCTTCACTGGGCAGGGGCAACACTGCCTAGGGAAATCAAGTGGAGCTCCAGATCTGGTTAAGCCCAACAAGACCTTCTCACTTCCACTTGCCAAGAGTCAGTCGAGAGCTCAGGCATGGGCCAATCTGCAATGTAGCACTCCAAGGTGGCAGGTTGAACACACGTGTCCTAAAGAGGTCTAGAGACACAGGAAGGAAGACAGCTACATTGTCTGTCTCAGGGAGATGTCAGCTCGTTGCCCATCACTCTCAGTTTGCCTGCCCTCACTCCTATCTTTCTGCAATTAGGTATGAAACAAGCACATAGCGACTGACGGCTACGGATAGCCATTAATAAAAAGCTTCAGGGAGGACAAAGACAGCAGGGACCGACACAGAAGACATGTCCTAGGACATAAACAGTTAAATCACTAAATCAACGATGTTGAGGTCCTCCCTGTCTCTGGACTTCTTTATGTAAATTACTTTGTTTTCCATTTACAAAAGGTTTGTTTTTATTTACATGTATGTGTGTGGGAGTGTATGCCACACATATGTGGGTGCCCCCACAATGCCCAGAACATCAGATTCCTTAGAGCTGGACTTATGGCAATTGTGAGCTACCTGATGTAAACGCTGGGACATGAATTTCAGCGAGAGTCTACGTACTCTTTAACCACCAAGCCATTATACCAGCCCCTTGTTGATGAATCAAGTCTGAGAGGGGGTTTCTGATACACTTGGAAGCAGATTAGCAAACAGAATTCCCTCCAAGTAAAACTTCAATTAGATACACCTCCAGGTGCAGAACTCTATAAAAGAACATTACGTTATGTGTGAAATTGATGGCATCAGTACAAAAAGAAAAAAAAAAAAAGGCCAAGTGTGTGACTCTAGTAAACAAAAATAGATACTGGGTATCCAAATGAAATAGCACTGTAGGAAATAACCTTAGCGAAAGGGCAAGCAGAAAACTAGAAGTAAACCAGAGGTCACATTAGTGGGTGTGCATCAAAGCATATATAATAACTGGCCCAGATGCTAGGATGTTCCTTTACATGGGGGCTGCACTGCAGGTATATCTCCCAGAGCCTGGACAGTTCGGACATCATCCTCTAACTACACAAGCAGAAACATGGATTGATGAACACTGGTAAAGGAGTGGGGTTGACTAATGAAGTGTGGTGTGCCTTAGATCCTGGGGCATGACAAATGAGTGACATTTGAATGAGAAACATTCCCCATATGCTCAGGTATGGGAACACTTGGTCCCCCATTGGTGATGCTGTCTGAGGAGGTCATGGAACCTTTAGGAGGTGCCGTCTTGCTAAGTAGATCACGCTGAGGGTCCAGAGCCTCTTTCCACTTCCTATTCTCTCTGCTTTCTATGTGGATAAAAGGTGATCAGCCAGCTTCCTGTTCCTGCCACCATGCCATGTCTTTCATGTCATAATAGGCACTGTCCCTCGGGAGTCATAAGCCAAAATAAACTTTCTTCTGTAAGTTGTTATTGGTCTCAGTAGTTTATCACAGAACTAAAAAAAAGTTAACTAATACAGATACTGGCTCTGTAGATTCTGATCCTCTATCCCCCTTCTTCAAACTACCTTCACTCCAGAGCTGGGAAACAGATGATCAGAGAAAGGACACATGCTTGCTAACTGCTAATCTAATTCCAGAAAGTATCTTTCTGGGGTAGGTGGGGGGGAGGGGAAAGTCAGGGCTCAGTTTCTTTTGGCAAATAAAAGAAGTGACTAATTCTTTTGTAAGGTCTCTTTTATCGATGAAATGATAAATCACACAAGGAAGCTAGGGCTCATTTTCTACCCCGTTAAATGAGAGTATTGATCTCAATCACATGCTTTTAATACTTATAAATATTTACTGGGTACCTACTATGTTCCAGGCAGTGTTCCAGAAGCTAAACAGATGAAGAAATGCCTTCAGAGAAAAATACATGGGAAGTTGGTAGGAATTTAACAAGCCAAACTAAAATTTAAACCCAACTACTTTATAAAATATCTAAGCATTGAAGCCCGGATGTTCTGAGATGAAAGTAATGCCAGAAGATGACGATCTCCAAGCACCAAAGTGGAAAGGAGAGGAAGTGTCCAAAACATATCTGTAAAAGACTGTCTCCAAGTCTGCCCAGCTTTGAGGCTCATGACTTTTATCCTATTTCTTCCTGATACTTCTGCCAAAGAAACCTGAAAGTCAAAAATTCGGCGCTGCTCTTTGATGAAATTTCCATCCCCTTATCTGCACACTTTTTTTTCTGGTTCCTCCTAAATTACTTTTTAAAAACTCTGGTTTTATTTTACGTAGGTGTGTGTGTGTGTGTGTGTGTGTGTGTGTGTGTGTGTGTGTGTGTGTGTGTGAGAGAGAGAGAGAGAGAGAGAGAGAGAGAGAGAGAGAGAGAGAGAGAGAGAGAGACGGTGTGTCTGTGCACAGGTGTGCAGATATAGTCAGATGCCAGAAGAAGCACTCAATCCACAAGAGTTAGAATCACAGGTGGTTTGTGAGCCTGTGTATCTGAAGCTCCATACTGGGCAGCTCACCTATAACTCCAGCTCTTGGGGGAATCCATCACCCTCTTCTAGACTCATTGTGCACTGCACTCTCATGTATATACAACACACACACACACACACACACACCCCGACACATACACACACCCCTTAAAAAACCAAAGTTAAATTCACTATGTCCCTCTCTGAATACAGTTTCACTTTTTCCTTACTACAGCATGTATCGATCCACTGAGTTTTCATAGTGATTTGGAATGTAGGGAACATGAGCATTACCGACACCTGTGACTCAGGGCTAACCTCACCTCCCCGCCAAAGCGGGGTCACTCATGAAAGGGATTTTATTAAGTCCACTGACATACTGCTGACTCCAGGAACACATCAGCTGAAAAGTGCTCAGTCAGACCTCTCTCAAGGCTCTATTTTCAGTAAATACACTTTGGCCCATGCTAAGTAAGAAGAAATGGGTAAGTTCTCCTTCCCTTTCAGTACTGTCAACATTAGAAATTACAATGTCAACCAAGGACAGAAACCTAGCAGACGACAGACATCTACATACTGAACCTAACAAAGTTATAACCATAGTGAAAAAAAAATGTCCTAAAGGATTGCCTTGAAAATAGCTAGAAAATTAATTCTGGATCTTGATGATCACAGTGCCAATGAATTTGTTCTTCTCCACTTGTTCATAAAGAGATCTTGGGAAAATCAGAGAGAAATCTTGCTGAAGTCCAATCATACAATGTCTGCACCATGCCCCGGTGTTCTAGTTTCAAATCTGTTACTGTGACAAACACCTTGACCCAAAGCAACTTTGGGATACAAAAAGGTTTATCTGATTTACAATTCCAGGTTACAGATAGTCCATAACCGAAGCATGGTTACACAGGCCTCCGGTCACACCACATCCTCCGTCAATGCAGAGAGAGACAGCGCAACCATGCTACCTGCTGCTTGCCTGTTCAAGCTAACACTCACTCTTACACAGTTGAGGGCCGAGCCCAGGAAACTACACCATACACAATCAAATGGGACGTCCATCTCAATGGCCCATCAAAAAACTATCCAACACGCATTCAGACCGGCCAACCTGATCTACAAAACTCTGCACTAGGATTCCCTTCTCAGCTGACTCTAGGTTGGGTCAAGTTGACCATAAGAGTTACCGAGCACACCTGAATGTCACCTCAGCAGAAACAGATGAGTTCAAAATGCCTCTCTGTATGGAGGGCATCCTTTCTTCAGTGCTTTACATACCACTTGTTCTGAAATTCTCCTGCCAAGGACTCAAATTAAACTCAAAGTTTATTTCTCTTCTATTAAAGAAAAAAAAACCACACACACACACATTTGCCTGACAGATTACAGTGACGCTCTGTGCATCAGAAGCGTGGCGTATGTTTTCTACGGGTTGCAAGTATTCTTTATAAGGTATTCTTCTACCTTGAACTTCTTTCTCATCTATCAAACGTCAGTCTCCTGTTTAGTTAAAGCTCATTTTCTTCTGTGAAGAGGTTGTGTGCAAAACTGTAACTAATGAATCTCGGGTTCTGTGACACCGAGCATCAAAACACCCATGTGGGCAATAAAGCATTCTTCCCTACCTTCCTTTGTAAGTTTTTGTCTGAACAAAACTTCTAAGAGGCCCTGCTTTTTCAGGTATGAATGTGAGTATGAGTGTGTTTATTGTATAAAGATATGTATGAACTCGTGGGTGCATGTACACATATGGAAGGCATCCTTGGGTGCTGTCCACCTTGCTTTTTGTTATTGTTTGAGACAGGGTTTCTCTTGGGCCTGGAGCTCATCAGTTCAGCTAGGCTAGCTTGCAATGAGCAACAGAATCCTCTTGTCTCTGCCTCCCCAAAGCTAGGATGACAAGTGAAATTCATCATGCGTGGCATTTCACGGGTTCTGGGTGGTCAGACACATGTTCTCAGGCTTTCAGAGTTACACACGTTAGTGACTGAGACATCACCCAGTCTTTCCTGGATTTTTCTTTTTTTTTTCAGATTTTTGGGACACATAAATATAAAATCTTTCCCAGCCGCCACTAAACAAGCCTTCCAACACCTAAAGCGCAGGTTTAATCAGCCAAGCTTCTGCTGCCAGGCAGAGCCATCCTAACACAACACAGAAGGCCGGGGTGATCGCCAAGCTTCTGTCTTATCCTCGGGAATTAGCGCCCCGGCCAATGTGCATGCAGTCGGCGATTATCAATTTTTTGTTGTTGTTTTAAAGGAGGCGGGCAAAAGAACAACCCCTGGTAATCAGGAAAGCACGGGCACCGGCCAAGAGCCGGTACCATCTGCTAATGTGAGCAGAATCAAAGCTGAAGAGGAAAGGTTGGCGCCGGGGCAGATGGGATGCTCTTCAATCATCTGCTCTCATTATTCTGCTCCCCGTTTTCTGTTTAACAATCTGAATGAATGATAGAAACACACATCTCTGCTGAACCAGAAAGATGGAAGGCTGAATACAGCATCCAATCATTTCTCTCTCTCTCTCCTGCGTCTTCATTCCAAAACACTGCCACCTCACAGCTGTTAACTAAAGAGATAAACGTCCCACTCTGCACTGAGAGGCTCCGAAGGTGGGTCCCATCCTTCAATTTGGGGATGAAATATAATTTGTACAACATCTTTTCCAGGAATGACTCACCTTAGCTCAAGAGAAAAGCATTTAAGTCCCAGAGCTGCATACAGATAGAAGATACAATTACAGCAGGACCTGAAGACCTTGTGATATGAGATACAAAGCTCTTTGATCCAACCATTGGGCCCCTCTTCCAGCTACGCCGCCATGCCATTCTTTATGGGCGACACTGATCATTCTATCTGCAGCTCTCCCTTTACACCGGACAGAGCGATACTTCTCTGCACAGAGAAGTATGTCAGGGAACTCATTTTAAAAACAGGAATTTGTTCCAATGGGCTCTACATGGCAAGAATTATTTAAGCACCACATGGATCCCACGGCTTATTTATGTGCAATTTCGTCTGTGGGAAGCACTATATAAATTCTGAAAACTGAGCCCTGTTGACTTGCACTGGGTCTGAATACCCACCACATTGGTACAAAGTCCCCTCTTTACTGACTGTGCACACTTAAGCAGCTCCTGGTGTTAAGATCTCTCCCCCAGGCTTCATTTCATGGTCTCCACCACCTCACATGACTCACAAGGTGCAAACCTTCAAATGCTCAATTTCACAAGCAACCATGAGGTATCTTTCAATAGAAGGCTGTGAGATACCACATTTACCTGTCCCTTTCTTTAGGGAGTGAACACATATAAAAGTGTATGACTATTTTCAATATGGTTTCTGCTTTTTATCACGAATGAAGTTTTAGATGATGATATACAAATCAGACCACATGCCCAAGAAACATTGAAACCCTTCCAGAAATGGGTTTTAATTTGTCAACCACATTTTACACATAAAAATACCACAGTCTTTTACAACGAACATTCTAGGTTAAGGTAAGTTTTACAAGAAAAAAAAAAACCGAATTCATACAATACTTCAGAATTCAGTCTGCAATATTGGTTTTCACCTGAAGATGCCCCACCCACCCCCACTTCAACAGTTTATTTCACCATTGAAATGCACATACTGGCTAAACACCCACCCATCACACACACACAGACACACACAGACACACACACACACACACACACACACACACACACACACACACAAAGTTCCATGAGTTCAGAGATTCTGTCTGTTATGGTTACTTGTCAACGGGAGGAGATCTACAATCACCAAGGACACAGATCTCTGGACATGTCTGTGAAGGATTTATCCACATTAGGTTAAATGGCATGGGAAGACCGACCCTGATTGAGGGTAGCACCATCTCCTGGGTAGGTGCCCTGAACTGTATAGAAAGGAGGAAACAAGCAAAGCACATGTTGCTGACCTCATGCTTCCTGGCTGCAGATACAACTACTTCACAATCATTCATCCTGACTTCCCTGCCACAACGGACTATACCTCCAGGAGCCGCAATCCACAGCAAATCCCTTTTGGCTTTCATTTCTTCTGCCAGATATCTTGACACAGCCATTAAGACAAGTAACTAATACAGGTACTATACCACACAACACCCCAAATACCTCCTGACAGACATCAGCAAACACTCCTAATCAAATGCACAGAAACATGCAAATACAGCACGGCTCTCTCGACCATGAGGAGGAAGTCAATCAAGGACACGGAGACAGGCATCTATCTTCACCAACCTCCACAAATGTATGAGAACTACGGAATCCTTTCGAGCTCTTATCATACAGTCGCTTCCTCGCACACTGTTTCCATGAGGAGCTTGCATAATCAGAAGAAATTCATCTCAGAAAGCGGTTACTGCTCGAGGTGGATGTGTTCCACATGTCCTCCTTTCTACGGAGAAAGATCAC